>CAODLS010826299.1:0-10289 GCA_948243855.1 Flueggea neowawraea | reverse complement strand
TCCTTAAATGGAAATATGATGCTAATGCTTTCGTCATAACTGCAGTTGTTTGGCTGGGGAAAGTGTGCATTTCTACAGTGAAGTACATGAGCTTGATAAAATTCCGGCAGATGACTCTGTCAAAAGGATATATATGGCACGTCATATTATTGAGAAATATATAGTTTCAGGTTTGTAGTGTGCATGAGGAAACTTCTACTTTTTAACTTCTTGTGCTCCTTTGGATAACATACCACCATAAATCTCGTATTAACACTTTTTACATAATGTTTACACTAGTTATTGTATCATTAAACAAATAAGATAGGTCCTGCGATTTGATAGGCAGTTTGAGTAGTTCATTGATGCGGACTGGTGGTCCCATGTGGTGCTTTTCATGGTCACATGGTATTCTCTTTATCTTAATTTTATTTTGTTTGTATCTTGATGCAGGTGCAGAGATGGAGGTGAATATATCTCACCGATCCCGACAAGAAATATTAACCACTACTAATCTGGCAGGCACCAATCTCTTTAGTAACGCACTGAATGAACTGACGCAGCTGATGAAAACGGTTGATTGCTCAGTTTCATATGTTGTTATTTGTGTGTAATTAAAATAGGAATGCTGCTAATTTATTTTTGTATTTTTTTTCCCCTGAAGGACTTGGCAAAAGATTACTGGTCGTCCATGTTTTTCATCAAGTTCAAAGAAGAAGCTAGTAGAAGAACCAACGGCCATGAGCTGGATCACACGACAGGTTGGAATTTCTCTCCTCGATTAAGTTCTGTGCGTGGTGCTGATGATCCATTCCACCAAGAACAAGTTTTTAAGGGCTCTGGTTGCAATGATCATGATTCGGACACCAAATGAATCCGTTCTAACTACGTCGGTTTACTTCAAGGTTGTTTCAGAGCACAGGAATGATACATCGAGCGTAAAATTCTTGTGCAAATAAAACTTCAGGGAAGATGGACCCGAGCCTACACAGAGTGAAGAAAAGAAACTCAAACGGAAGGTTGTAAATGAAAGACGGCGTCGAACAAGCCAAATATAGGAAAGTATTGTATGTACTAGTACATTTTTATGTTGACAATGAAGCTACTGTATGAGAATATCAATTTATTTGCTACTTTATGTACAGTACAAGTCATGAGACCGTCGCCAGAATTAACAAGACAGTACTTAGGACCATATAATTTCTAGTTTTGTCTGCATTTTCATGTGTATCCAATAGATCTACTGACCTGTTTTGATGTAAACTACGTAGGGTGAGTGGTTCTAAACAAAGTGGGGACCGATATAATTGCGTTGCTACCCTTTTCAGTCCTCTGCCTTATATCATGTGTAACCACTACAGATCTTCCAATGGAAAGCTAAACATAATTGAGTCGTCCCTGTTGTGGTTTAAACTGCGTAGTTGCCAGTAACTATCTACATGCAGATTATCTGTGATAGACCATTGGTGGTGTGGTTGAACATACACGGTACATGGTGCTGCTGATTGGAAGGGTGTAAGAGGTTGACAACCGCCCTTCATTGAGGCGGCAAGTAAGCAGTGATTGCATCAAAATTTAGTCATTAAGGCATGGCTCAAAACAATAAAATACACCTCCATAAATGATTTTATCCCCTATTGAAAAGAGCTTTTTGGATAAAACAAAAACATCAATTAGAGTCTAATTGTACTAAAAGCATCTTCAAAAGTTTGTTTCTTACAAGAGCGAATGTGATTACAAAATTAACAGGGAATCAGAAGAAACTTCAATTCGAACTAGTACCTTGCTCAAGTACTAGAAGAATGGAAATTGCCTTGGATATATAGTATTTTTTATATTAAATTTTATCTTTTTATAAATGAGTACCGAAGTGTAATGATCAAGTTGTTCCCTCGGCTGTCAAGTCCAGCCAGAATTTGATTTTAACTTCATCTAGATTAGGATGTATTTTAAACATTAAACACACCGATGGTGACGGAATGAGTCGTACCTGTTGTGGTTTAAACTGTATAGGTATTAGTAGACATGTTGATAGGTTGTATTTTCTGTATATTTTATACTGTATTTTATGTTTGATTTGTATTATAAATCTTTATTATTTGTGTTTTTTTATAATTTTATGTTTCTTTAGTGTTTCAGATGAAATATCGGTGAAATGATGGGATTTCGAGCTGTTTCTGCCAATTTTGGGCAAAACTGCATTTCTGTGTGACCACACTAGGGTTGACTACGGGTTTGACCACGTGCCTAGGGATGTATGTCACACTTGTGGGCTATGTTTTAGATGTGTTTTGAAAGTTTATAACTTAGATTTGTTGTTGGGTCAAAACAATTAACTTTATTAATATTTTTATTAGTTATTTTTGGAGGATTTTAGAGTTTCTTAATTAGAGACATATATAAACTGAAACACTTTTTCTTTCTCACATTCTTTTTCACGCACATCAACAGAAGGGAGGCTAAATTTCCATCTTCTTGATCTCTCTTGGTTTTCTTCCTTCTAATAAGTGTAACTAAACACTTTTTTAGTTAAGTTATTTTGAATTTCAATCCGTCAATGTTGTGAGACTTTTGTTTTAACTTTTATTCAGTAATTTAATTATTTATTCAGTTTCTGTTATTGAGTTCTTTTATTATTATTTTGATTGATTGATTGACAATAGCTCGTTGGTTGATTGATTGAATTAATATATTGTTACTTAGGATTGATAGTGCATCACATTAGTTCTAATTTAGGTAACAAATAACGTGAATTTATGTGGTTTGTGCATTGTTTATTGTTATGGAATTGAATAATCTAGTTTAAATGAATCACGACGTTTCCGATTTTACTGGTTAGGATAGATGTCTCTCTCGTTCTAATTGCTGTCATAGATTAAACATTATCAGGGCGTCCTGGGGATTTCTATTGGTTAAAGAAATAGTTTGCAGGACGTCCCGGGGGCTATCGAACAAGTAAGAAGGGATTGATTAATTGAGTGTGTTACCATTAGCTATGACTTTGTCTACTTGAATGTTCAATATTCATCTTTTGTGTATGTGATCAACTGAATAGATTGAACGGAGAAGTGTCTTAGCTGAATTTTTATCATAATTGAATTTCTGCTTATTTCTATTCTTGCTGTTTATTTCTATTTGTGAATTTTTAATCTTGCTGCTTATTTCTGTCGACTTTATTTTTTTTTTTGCAAATAAACAATTTTTCACTGTTCTCTATGGATCGACCATACTAACCACTTTATTTCATTTTTACTCCTCTCAAACAGGTTAATTTTATTTTGGTGGGTTGACACCCTATCACATGTGCATGTAGATTATTAGTCATAGACAGCATTGGTGTACTAAAATTACAAAATAAGAGCTTAATAATGTTTACTCAACCACCCATTCATTTTCGAGGCAGGTCACTAGTGATTGCAGCAGCTGATGGCACCATTTAGTCATGAATTAATAGCATGCTTCGACACAACAAAACATATTACATTGTCTTCCCCTGTTGAAGAGGGGTTTTTTTGGAGCATAATGCAGAAAGAAAACATCAATAACCCAGACATTAATTAAATAATGAGAGTAAGCAACGATAATGAAAATTATTATATAATTATCAATAGGCTTATAGGCTAGTGGTTATAGAGTCATTTTCAAGGCAAAAATTCGAAAATTCAATTTCTAATGAAAGCTAAACTAGAGTCATATCCAGTATAAAAATTCAAACGTTTAATTTGCAAATAATGCCTTTGATGTAGATTAGAATGAGTAAGTGTAAGAACTTCACCATAAGGAGGTGGTCAAATTAGTAAACAAATAATAACTTATCCGTCGTCATGTCTTAGTTCAGAGCTCATGTGAAACAACTATAGAAAAACAAAAGCGTGAGCTCTGCGGTTTCAGAAGCCTGGCAACCCAAATAAACAAAGCGTATGAGACTCGGGAGTTTTAGCGCCTTCCTCGTATTCAGGTCCCAATGTCATTACTTCGTACACCAAACTATTCCAGTGAACGGGGGGACATCTATATCATATAAATCCAAAACAAAACGAAATATCAATACCCTTTAATTTTATGGGATCGATAACATGGTAGCTCATGGTGTCATACAATTTCTGAAATTTTCTTCCTAACCCGACTTCTCATAGAGTCGTACTCAATATAAGTGATAAAAAAAAGTGCAGAAAGACTTCGTAATACGCCTTTATTTATGATGGATTGCAGTTGCGGATTCGTAAATTTTAAAAATTTACATAATAAAAAAATAAAGATATTCGCAGACTTTGTTTGTAGAGTTACAATATTAAATAGATAGTAGCATGCTATTAATTGTATAAATTAAATTCTCAAATTCTTTAATATTTGAGACGATTAAAGTATCATTAAACTACAAACCTGTAGCTGTTTGCCACATTTATTTTAATGCGAACCAGAGACTGTGGATTATTGGGTGGACGGATTTCAGAAGGGGCCACAGTTGCAGCAGGGTTCCCGCACAAGTCTTTTATTACTTTATTCTATTAATTTCATTAACTATTATTGCGATTCCATTATATTTCCATCACAGAGTACAATGACCTGAAAGCATATAAAACAATCCTATAATCAAATTAATCAACCAATACTTTGCGATGAATAAAGATTCATGTACAACACAACTAAATAGTTTTACACAAATTAACTTGGTCCAAGTATTTTATTGTTCTTTGAATTGTGATAAAAGATCCAGAGATCATGTTGGTAATTTGACTTGAATACTGAAAAAATAAAAAAAAAAGAAGTGCATGGTTTTTACCAATTTTGAAGATAGACTTCTATTTAAATGTTCAAGAAACCAACAGAAACGTGCGTTTCAAGTTGCTGAAAGTGTCACGTTGTCAAGAATAAGGAGATCTAGCTAGCCTTTTGTTTTTTTTCCCCGTTTTTGACTAAGGCTTTTTTTTTTGAACTGGAAGGCTAGTCTTTTGTTTAGTTGTTGAGTTGTGCTGCATTATATTTGTCCTCAATTCTTTGTTGTTTTTTTTCCTTTAAAATAATAGATTCATTGCTTCAGCAATTATTCTCAGCCACCAAACTTAGTTGTCGATTTTTAGTACATCTTTTATCTACGGGAAACATACAAATATGGTAAAAAAGTAAATGCCATTTTTGTAAAGTTATTAAATGCATTGAACTATTTTTAAAAATTTCAACAACTAAAAACTATTTAAAAAATATAAAATCAGAAATTCTGTTAAAATTTCAGGTGTATATAATGGACAACAAGTGTAAATATAGTAGACAAAAACGTCTACTATATGTCTACCATCCGAAAATTTATTTTATTTAACAATAGAATTTTATAAATTTTTAGGTGGATAATATGATATGGTGGATCCACCATCTGAAAATTTGTTTCATTTAATAAATTTATTTTTAAGTGAATAACATGTGTATATATGGTAGATAAAAAAATCCACCATCCGTCTACTATGTGTTCACCATTTGTCTACCTTCTTTAGGACTAAAACATTAGTTAACAAACAAATATAGAACGCAATAATTAGTTTTCACTAAATCAAAGCTTCGACAGGAATCCTAGACGTCATTGCCATCATCCTCTGTCACCATGTCGATCTTTGTCCACCGGACACCACCTTCGTAAGCTGGAGACGGTGGCGCTACGCGACATGACGGAAGCTACACGATAACGCGACGCATCGGAAGCTCCACACGATGCAGCAGAATTATCGATAAGATAGAGAAACTAAATCAAATAGTGTGGAGACAATCGACAAGGATGGAGGTGGCGGAGAGAGAGAAAAGAGAGACGAGACACAAACGAGACTAAGAGAGGACGAGAAAGAAAAAAAATTAAGGGCTTCGCGTTAAAATACATAAATAGTTTGGTATATATAAAATCAGTTTCCTAAATTTAGCATTAACTCAAATAAAATAAAAAAAGTTAGCAGCATTGCAAACTTTGGGTGTTATAATTTGTGTCCTGTTTCATTTTCCTTTCAGCTATCAATTGAATGTACAGCCTGTTTAAAGGCCACAAGTCGATGAATTATATGTGCATAGCTCCAACTCTATTGTCCTTATTTGGTCTTAATAGCTCTATATTTCTACATCTACGCACAATTAATTAATGTCTTGCAAAAATCACTTCCTAATGACATTAATATCGACACAGACGTTCACATGCCAATTATGACGATTAATTACATGGACATCATGTTTGTGTTTGTTGCAAATTACAAACAGGACTCACATGACCGACTCTTGCTTCATATAGCTACGAACTTTTCGGTTTTCGCCCATCCTGCTTTTTTTTTATTGTACTGCACCAACAATAAAAAATTCAATATAAAAATGCTGTTAAGGTGCAGTTAGTTGTTATCAAACACTTCAAAACAAACTAAGGGGAAAAAGAAGTATTAGTATTTAGACTCATATAAATCAAAAAGTAGGAGCTGTGGCTCACACATGGGAATGGAGTTGCAAGACATTTTCTTGATTGCAGTCAGCAGAATCGGCTTCATTTCCGTGATTAAACATACATTTGGTGTGGCCAATGGGGTTTGGATCATGTTCTTGAGACCATCAAAAAATTTGAAGGAATACGGGAAATGGGCTATAGTCACAGGCTCCACAGATGGTATCGGCAAGGGCATGGCGTTGGAATTGGCTTCAAAGGGTCTAAATCTAGTGTCGGTAGGACGAAACCCTTAAAAGCTGGAAGCTACAAAAGCTGAAATCCAATCAAGATATGGTCACAAAGTTGACATAATAAACATTGTAATTGACTTGGCCAAGTGTAGTGGAAAAGAGATACTAAGCTTAATCGAAGATGGAATCCAAGGTTTAGACGTTGGTATATTGGTGAACAATGCAGGAGCGGCTTACCCTTATGCCAGGTATTTCATGAGGTTGATTCGGAGTTGATGGAGAGTATATTGAGAGTGACTGCAGAGGCAGCGACGTGGGTCACCAAATCTGTGCTTCCTTCTATGCTTGAGAAGAGAAAAGGTGCAATTGTCAATATTGGTTCTGCTTCGTCCGTGGCTCTTCCTTCCTATCCCTTGTACACGATCTATGCTGCCACCAAAGCGTACGTATGCTTCCCTTCTTTTTTCTCCTTCCTTCTCTCACTCTGGAGGGAAAGGCTTTTTAATTTATTTTTTCTCATTTTTGTTCTACACGCAAGAAAATTATTTTTTTCCTGAGTAAACAAGTGTCTTGTTTCGATCCATTCAGTTTCATGGTTGGATATGAAAAGTACAAATTTTTCTTCTTCAGTCAAAACCATGAACAGAAAAATGCATTTCGGATAAATTCAATTTTTTTCCTACCAAATGACAGTATGGTTCACCATACTGTTCAGATTTTCTTTTATGTTTTTTGGTGAGATATGTTAAGAACTAGTACAATATCTTTGAGACATTGGCGGAGCTATATGGAAACTTCCGTCAGAGGAGGGCCATAGAAGCCTCTCTCCAGGTCTTTGGCGGAGACCCAATTCACTGGTTGAATGATGTGCAAAGGATTGCTCTGGGATTTTGGTGGCAGTGTAAACTCCTCCTGGGATTTCAAACTTTCCAATAAGTTGTTTTTCCAACTAAACATAATTGGTATACATTTCTCATAATTAACTTAGAAGTAATTTTTTAGAAAATTACTTGTTAGAAAATTGAACCAAACAAACAGTATTCTTTAGGATTTGTTTGAAAGAAGGAGAGATGTCTGATCTGGTTTGACTAATGGGTTGGACGTTTTAATTTGGATGGCTTTGATTTATTTAATTATTTGATTTTAGATGATTTGAGTGGGCTTGATCTAAATGATTTTGGTGGTTTAGTTTGACTTGGCTTGGGTTCATTTATTTATTTGATCTAGTGATTAACTTATGTCGTATGACACATCACAAGGTAATGGAATTTTTAACAAAATATAGACGGATGACGTATTCGATACAACAATTAAAATTCAGGAATTTTTATGATTTTTAAAAAATAAGATATTTTCATAAAAGACATAGCAGGTTATTTTAAGTAATTTAGTCTATTATAAATATTATCAAGACTGATTTGTGAAATATGACAGTATATGACTGAATGAATGACTTCCTGCAACTATTAATAACGAAATTATTTTATGATGCTTTCACAATATGGTGACTCGTTCAAATCAACTATCATCTCATAATTATTATATGTATTTGAATATTTAATTTAATTTTTTTCCTTATATATATACATTCAGACCCCAAAATTATAGTTAAATAGATTGAGTCCCAGCTTAAGTAGAATCTTAGCTCTGCCACTGCTTCGAGATCAAGATTATCTGAAATTGTTAATCATAGGTCACGAGTCGTGTTTGTTTGGTTGCTTAAGATGGTTGCTGAACCAAACAAACAAGGCAAAGGTGAAAAAGATGATGAATACAAAAGAAGGCGTAATTTATGCTGAAAGAAGAAATGCATGAATCCTGCATATAATCCTTTTATGGGCTTATGTTTGGGCCAATTTAGGGCTCTGTTAAACTCGTCTGGGATCTTTGTCTCTGTTTCAGGTACCTCGCTAAGTTCTCAAGATGCATTGGTATAGAATACAAGCATCATGGTATTGACATTCAATGCCAGGTAACTACAAGTATTTATTTCTACTACCAACATTTTCTTGTCCCAATTCTTGTTCTTTCTTGGTAACTAAGTTGTGATTGTGTTAAGTTGTGATTGTGTGCTTCTAGATACCAATGTTGGTGGCAACAAACATGACACAGCTCAAGAAATCAAATTTTCTGGTGGTGTCACCAGAGAAGTATGCAAAATCAAGCATCCGATGGATAGGGTACGAGCAGCTCTGCAGTACCGTTTGGTCTTATCATGTGCAATGGTTCATACTGAACGCATTGCCTCATTCACTCTTAAATTGGAGCGCTTTCCGCTACTTTGTTGGCAAGCGCAAGAGAGGACTAGCTAGAGACGCCAAGAAACTAATATAAAGTACATCGCATTAGTTCTTATTAAAAATTGAACCTTGGCTCTTTAATTTTCAAACACCACTTGATGTTTCCGTGTTTATTTTAATTGTGCGAATCGAAGGCTGCGGATTGTTGAGTGCACTGATAACAAAACTGGCCGCAGTTCATTTGCAGCAGCAAAATAGCCCCAAGTATCTGAATAAATATTAAGTATTCGAGTAGTTTATCTACTTTATGTTTTGATTTGAAACCTTAATTTGATGTGAAGTTGGGACCCTTTTAGTGGATATTCTCCACAAACTTGTTTATCTAGATTTCCATTGACGAAACAACTAGCCGGACCAAGAATTTGACGGTAGATCCTTTAATATTAAAAGTCAAATCACACGCAAATGTTTTGTTCACATAGTTTTGTTACATAGAATTGAATTGTAGTTAAAAGTTTGACCAAATAATAGCAAATAAACCCACAGTAAAAACAACTTCATCATTATACGGCCAAATATAATTAATCCATAAAATTTATATTTTTTTAGAAGCTGAATTTTATGAAACAATAATTATTTTTCCCTAAGTCCAACTAAAAATTGAATGATTTCTTCACTTTTCCCACCTTGATATGAGAACAAGAGAATTGCATTTGTATTATCCTTCCTCTATATTAGCCATATTGATACCTATATTGACATAAACATATTACATATCATAACTCATAAGAAGTATTAGTCTTTTTATTTTTTATATTATATCAATCAACAACTTCCATTTACTATTTACTATTCAATCTTCTAAAATCAAATAACATTCACTGCAAAACAGTAATCTAATTATTTTCAGTGCGGACTAATGTTATTTATTATTTGTGATTAACATAAAATCAACAAAACAATGCAACGGCCAACAGCAAACCGAAAAATAAGCGCGCCTGGAACACTGCCACTCTTTCGTTCTGTTATGGCTGTCACGGTATAGTAGTTAAATGCGGTGGTTTTCAGCTCATCTACTTCACCTCCCAGTACCCACTTCCTCTTTCCTCTCCCCAATAAATTCCTCTCTTCATCTGCTTTATTGCCTAACGTAACTCTTTCTTCCTTGTTTTCTCCGTCTTTCCCTATTTAATCTCTTCATTCTTCTGCTTTCCTCTCAGATCTGCATAAAGCTCTCTCCTTTATTGAAAAGAAAATGGAGTGTTTTATAATTGCATGGCTCAAGACTCGGCCTTTATGGTTCTCCCTGTTTTTCATTTTGGGTGCTCTTTCGATTCTCAAGTTCCTATTCGCTTCTCTCAAATGGGTTTATGTTAGTTTTCTTAGACCTGGGAAGAATCTCAAAAAGTACGGTTCTTGGGCTCTTGTCAC
>CAODLS010826274.1:0-15840 GCA_948243855.1 Flueggea neowawraea | reverse complement strand
AACCTCGATACATAGCAAAAATCAACAGTTGGAATGCCCTTATATCCTATGACGTATAGCGTAATAATTAAATCAATAGAAATAAACATATAGCATAGAATTAAAAAGCTTTGAACAAACAGTTTTGAGACTTAAAGCCCTTTTAGATAAATGTTATACAAAAAACCCATTAGCTTTTTGTGATAAGAATCAATTGTATGCGTCTATAGAACTAAAAGATAAAGAAAAAGTAATCAGAGTAACGCCCATGAGATATAATGAAATAGACCAACAAGAATTTAAGGTTCAGTTAAAAGAACTATTAGATAGTAAGTTAATTAGAGATAGTCAATCTCCACACAGTTCACCAGCATTCATGGTAAGAAACCATGCCGAACAGATAAGAGGTAAAGTTAGAATGGTAATTAATTATAAAAATTTAAATGATAATACTGTATTTGATGGTTATTTTCTACCACATAAAGAAAGTCTGATTAATAGAACTCGTAACAAAAAGATATTTTCAAAGTTTGATTGTAAAAGTGGTTTTTGGCAGATAAGAATGAAACCAGAACATATACCTTTAACAACATTCTCTACTCCACAAGGACATTATGAATGGTTAGTAATGCCATTTGGATTAAAAAATGCACCACAGATATTTCAAAGAAAAATAGATAATATCTTCAAAGATTATGAATTTATATTTGTTTATATTGATGATATTTTAGTTTTATCTGATGATGTTAATTCTCATTTAAAACATTTAGAGATATTTATTAATATTTGCTTAAAAAATGGATTAGAATTATCTAAAAAGAAATCCAAAATTATGCAAGAAAAAATAGAATTCTTAGGAATGAACATAGATGGAAATGGAATTGAACTTCAGAGTCATATAATAGAAAAGATATCAAAATTTCCTAATAAACTAATCGATAAAAAACAAGTACAGAGCTTTTTAGGAATTCTTACTTATGCATCTGACTTCATAAAAGATTTATCTATGTTAAGAAAATCGTTCCAAGATTTATTAAAAAAGGATAGAATATTTAGTTTCAATAGTGAACTAGAAAATAGAGTAAAAAATATTAAGGAATTATGTAAAGATTTGCCTAAATTACAATTTCCAGAAGGAACGATATATTCTAGCTTTACCTCTTATCTGTTTGGCATGGTTTCTTACCATGAATGCTGGTGAACTGTGTGGAGATTGACTATCTCTAATTAACTTACTATCTAATAGTTCTTTTAACTGAACTTTAAATTTTTGTTGGTCTATTTTATTATATCTCATGGGTTTTACTCTGATTACTTTTTCTTTATCTTTTAGTTCTATAGACGCATACAATTGATTCTTATCCCAAAAAGCTAATGGATTTTTTGTATAACATTTATCTAAAAGGGCTTTAAGTTTCAAAACTGTTTGTTCAAAGCTTTTTAATGCTATTTGAAGTTATATATATATATATATATATATAATATAAAGTCCTATAAACAAAAAAAAACTTTAATATATATACATATATAAAATTCACTATACTACAAAACTCTACACGTATAAAACTACAAAATGCAAATGAGGAGGAGGATGGAGCATGTGGCATCAATCGGCCGACCTGTGATGTAATGATGTCTATCTCTAGAAGCTATTTACAACAAAAAATATATTTTCAACTGTGACCTGGAAAAATATTTGCGCTTTATATGAGTCGCAACTCAATGAGTATAAACCATCATAGATTACATCAAGGTAAGTAAAAATATTAACTATATAATTAGATAACTGCAATATATAAACATGTGCATTTGACTATGTATTCCATTTTATTTGTTGTGACCAAGCAAGCAAAGTACCGCCCCGAGATTTCTATATATCTGTATAGTGGGTTGGCTAGCACCGTATGAATTTGACCCGTAGGTCTATTATGGATTTGACCTGTAGGTCCAATATTAAACGCGAATACAAGAGCCATATGGTCACAACTTCTTTATTAAGTCCAACATGTATGCGACAACATCTAATCATATAACCAATGTACATGTAATGCATTCCAATCTGTATACAAAACCAACATTCTTTGTACATCCAGATGAAAAATCATATGTGATTCACAACTTATAGTATATGACACATAAATAAGTAATCATACATTTATCCATGTATTCACATCTAGAGAATCATTTCAACAAGCACATACATGTATATAAATCATATAACACACATTTGAACTTAGTCTCAAGTTTATACTCACCTACTCAGGATAGATAATCTGAGCTGTGAACATGATCCCGCGTCCTCTCTACTGCTCTAGGTTCTATAGTATATAATAATATTAGTTCTAATCCCTATTTCTTTATGCAATGTATATTTATGCGTGGAATGCATAGAACTAATAAACTTAAATCACATTATTATCACTAAACATATCTGGTGTTACAAATCTCCAAAAATATTTATGTAAATTTTCTTTGAAAATAGACATCTTAATCTTTCTTTGGATATAACTTATTAATTATAATTCAATTGCTACAAATTTAGACAAATTTCCAAATGTAGGGGTTTTGCTGCCTATTTCTGTATCTGGACAGAATGGACACTGTCAAGCATTCTGGAAATATTACATTTATTTCATATCCAAATTCACTTTTGTTAACAACGTTTGAAACTAAACACACACACACACACACTATATATATATATATATATATATATATATATATATATATATATATATATATATTTGCAAACACATAAATTTTGTTTCCTAATTCAATATGTAAAATATATGGAAATTTTTAAAACATAAAGCAACCTAACAAAGTAATTTCGAATTATCAGCATTCAGTTGAACCACTATAACTTATACTATCAAGCTCCAATCAACCCAATATTTTATAGGCTTATATATAACATAATTTCCAACAAATTTCGAGCATAATTTATCTAAAATTCCATTTACTACAAAAAATTGTCCCTGCGATCCTCCAACTAACCTATAAATTTGTTGGCTCAAAAAATGCTTCAAGGAGCCGCCATTAAATGGAGAATTCACAAAGACTGCAAGTTCTACTAATGGGAGACTTCATAAAAATAAAGTTGTTAAGGAAAGTAGGTCTTATTTAAGGTCGTCTGAACCTCCAAGTGTGATAGATCCTGGTTAGTAACTATAGGATATAAGGTGGAGCTGCCACACTCTTAAAAGCTTAAAAAAATGGTAGCAAATAAGGTGGAACCTTTGAATAAATACTGAGAAAAAAATAAAAAAAAAACATAAATACAAAAAAAAATTGAATAAATGCAGTAGGCTTCATGTCAACTATAGCTCGTTTCTTTTCAGTGAAGAGGACCTAAAGGCAACAAGATATCTTGTTTACTATTCATATTTGCAAAATTGCAGGCATTCTTGGTCACAAAAGAAAAATATTAGTTTAAAAATTTCAACATGTAGAATTGGCCATTTGGCCATATTACAAATCATACCAGAGAAAAGAAAGAGACAAGAGGCAAATAGTGGAAAATAGGACTCAAGGCAATTCTTATTTATTTCGAGAAATTCATTGTCATTACAGTTGGAATTTCCACCCCAAGACAAGCTTGTGTTTAGGGGACAAAGTACAAAGATAAAAAAAAAAACAAAGTTCTCCTACGCTAAATTGAAGAATCCTTCAATGTTTCATACTTTTGTAAAAGGTCTCGTCTTTTCCTCTTTGGAATTCTTCAAATCTTGGGTGATGACCTATCAAAATCCAAAAGGGCTTCCAATCCTTTTATGATAAACTCTGAGATCAGCCAGAGAGACCTCAAATATTTCATGTTTCCTCCATCGTTTGTTATTTGCTAGCGACAAAAACAAGAACAATACAAGTCAGGGCTAAGTGGATTCAAACATTTAGAGATTTCCAAAGAGGAGAAGTGAGGTAACTAGAGAAATAACAATATTGCCAACAGGCTATACACCTACTGGAGTGAATCAAAGCAGCAAGCAGAGCAAAGTGGAGAATGGGCCATTGGCCATTCGATTGCAAATTAAAATGTAAATTGCAAAGTCGGCCTCTAGGCCATTCCCAGCATAGAATTTCAGTCATTTTCAGGCAACTACAACAGCCATTACAAAAGGAACAAGTTGGCCCCTGGTCACCTGCAAGTTATAGTTCAATTTACCATTCATGCAAAGTGGGAGAATAGTTTTGATGACTAATTTAGGAGGAAATTAGTACCTGGTCCATAAAAAACATTTATTAGTTATGATTGAGTTATAGAATCAAGCTTTCATGACCCTTTTGTGAGCTTGAAATGTAAAGCACAAGAGGGAAAGTGGAAAAGGTGTTAAGAACAAAAATTGGAAGCTGAATTTCCATTGAAATTCTGGCAGCATTGCAGTTGTAATTGAGCCTAACTCCCTATTTCCAAGAAAACATCCAAGTCGCAGTTCAACAATCACAATTCATAATTTAGTTATAATCAGTTTGAATTTATCAGTTGTTTAGTTCAATTTTGATGATGATGTGCACAAAGCATCTATGAAAGAGATGCAAATGTGTAGGTTCTCTGATTCGCAATAACACACGTAGATGAAAAAGTGATGCACGTAGCACAATGTCTGGGTGAAAACTGCATATTCTGAAGATCAAAACAATGCACGCAGAACTTGATACAACACTTGTTGATCAATTAAGATAGAGCTGCCTACGCACGTAGAAAGGAAACAAGGCACGTAAATGCCAATCTATTCAAGGCAATGGTTACTAGAGTCTTGCAACGCACATAGACATAGGATTAACGAACGCAAAACGCTAAAGAATAAAGGTACTACACATGTAGATGGTGGCTACATATGTAGAAGACTGTGAGTCATTACTGGAGAAAATTTTCTACTCTCTCACAACAGATACTTGGAGACTTCCAACGACTATTTTCTTAAGAGTAACTATAAATAGACACCTCAGAATAGAAGAGAAGTAAGAGAGACCTTTGCTAAACTTGCTATTCATTTTCTCTCTCATTTCTACCTTGCTAAACCATTTGAGCTTTTTACTTACAATCTTATTTTTGGGTTGGTGTGAGATTAAATATGTTATACTCTTGGTTTGATTTTGTAACAAGCAAGATTTTTTGCTTGGGGTAGATAGGTTTCCTTGTTGTGCCTTAGAAAACAAGAGTGGTTGCTAGTAATCCTTAGAAAATTAGTTAGCAACGGTTTTCTAGTTAAGCCCACAAAAAATAAAGGTTTGGTTTGCTTGGTTTGTCCTGGAAAAAAGTGTTTTCGATTTTCTAGTTGAGCATGCAAACATTAGGAATTCGGTTTCCTTGTTGAGGCCATAAAAATAAGGTATAACGGTTTGCTTGTTGATCCTGCAAAAATAAGTTGTGTAAACGGTTTCGCTCCACCCGAAAGTGGAGAGATAGTGGATTGAAATTCTCTACTATATCTAGAGGAGTGGATGTAGGTCAAGGAGGACTGAACCACTATAAATCGAATTTGTGCTCTCTTTCCTTACTTTCTCTTACTTGCTCTGCATTTGCATTTGTTTATATTGTTGTGTATGGATTTGATCTTTGGTTTTAAGTTGCTTCCACATTTAACTTTGATTTTAGTTTAGAAGAACTTTGTTATTTGTTTTAGTTTGCAAAAGATTTTCAACAAAGTTTCAAACTTTCTAAGAATCTAATCCCCCCTTTTGGATTGCCATTCCTATTGGGATTTCATCAATAGCATTGGATCTCAGTCAATAAGAATACTCTTCACCTTGACTGAAAGTCTTGAAATTATGGATACAAGCAACAAACACTCATTGGGCTGCAAGAACAAATTTAGAAATGTCAAAATTAGAAAATCGGTGCTGAACAGATGAACATTTACAACAACATGAGGTAAAATGCCTCACAAATTATCAATATGAGCAGCTTCATAACCATTCGAGGAAATTTGGAAAAAAAAGGGACTTACTGAAAAAAGAAGGCAAGTTGCAACTCTTCTAATGACTACACATCTAAGCGGACATCGACTTTAGACATGGAAATAAAGGGGATGAGTGTTGTTAGGAATGGTGCAATTATTTTCCAACAAATTTAGGTGGAGTGAACGATGACATATGGCTTTTCTCTTGTGTATGCATTTCCTCCTCTGGCTGACTGTGCCACTTTCTTCCTTATGACGAGCTCCTTTCCCTTTTTTGGAGAGACGGTGACGTGATGGAAAGGGGGTTGGCTGTTGATGATGACTGGAGTCAAAGGACAAAGATTTCTCCAGCGGAAGGGCTCCCTCTAATGTGATAGCGATGAGGATTGAAGCAAGACAACGACGACGATGTGATGGAGCTTTCCCACTGTGAGATGGCGACGGAGGATTCTGGTGGGGAGGCTCAATGGTGTCAATAACAAGAGGCATAGGAAGAGGTGAGGCTTCTGTTTGTTTTGAATTAAAAGAGGAATGGGTTGGTTGTGTTTAAATGGCTTGGTCGGGTTGGTTAGAAGGTTTGATTTTGTTCTGTAGTTCGGCGGTTTGTCTTGGTTTTGGGTTTTGTGGGCTTGGTTGGTTGAGACTTGGCATTAGTGGCTAGTTTGGTATGAAGCATTGGTTTGGTTTAGTTAGCTCAGGTTAATTTTTAAGGAAAAATTAAACTTTTTTCTTGATGGTTGGGATTTTAAATGGTTGGCCATTTGGTTTTTTCAATTGGGTTTTTTTGGTTTGTCCTTTAGAGTTTTTGGTTTGGCTTTGGTTTAAAATGGTTGTGGATAAAGTGAGTGGTTTTATGAAAGATTGAGTGGGAACAATCTTTAAAAAGAGTGGTTGGCCTCTTTAGTCTAGAATTCACCGGATTGTTGTTAGTGTAGTAGTTTATCAGGAGGGAAAAGATTTGTAGAAGAAAAACAATGTTGCAGCATAAGCATTTTTCAAGCAAACTCTCAATTTTTGCAAGAGGACAATCAATATTTCCCAAGGGAATTCATTTTATTCCTGTTCATGGTTTTTCCCTAACCATAAACATGAGGGGTAGCAATTGTTTACAAAAAGAATTGACTCGGGTCCAATGGGCCGAGTCAAGTCATTGAACCGGGAATCGAGTCGAAGCCTTGAAGAAGCCACAGTAATGAGTCCAAGTCTAGGGGGAGTTATTTTCCGCCAATAATCGCTGAAAGAGTGCAGATATTGTAGGAAGAGAGGTTATCATGGAAGTGTGTTCAATCTAGCTAGGAGGAATGATAGATTTTTCAGGGGAGTTGGTGCATGATTGCTCTAACACATTTATCAATATAATCTAGATAAGGAGGACACAAAGATTTTGAGTTTTAATCAAAGTGGGATCTATCCACTAAGTTGGTTCAAGAAGGAATTCTACTAGCAGTGAATTTTTTCGGAGGAACAACTATAAATATATCTTTGGCTACAAATTTTATGACCCCTCACATTACATTACATTACACACCCCTTGTGGTGTTTTGTCTTTTCTTTTCTTTAGTTTCAGCCTTATTTTAGCCATCTTAGTCAATTGTTCTCTTGTTTTCCAAACTCTCTAGTGCATTTTTCTTTCATTATTAAAGTCCCGTTCATTTTTGTTCTCTTTGCATTTTTCATTATGTAATATATTTTTGTTCTCTTTGTGCTGTAACTAGTAGGAAAGCAAACTGTTGGATTATTTTATTAACGAGAGAGATGATTGCTAAATACTTCGCTATTGAGAAATGTGATCATTAGCTTTATTCCAATTCGCTCTTGTACATCATTTTGGCCTGCAATATGTATATTTGTAAATTTAGTGTGATTTTCTTTAACTTCAAATTTGAATTTGTTTTTGAAATTGATATATGACTTTCTTTTTATGTAATCGGCTTTACATATTAGATTTTGGTGAACTTTCGATTAAGATTTCGTATGTGGCTAGAGATGTGTTATTAGGAATGATGGCTTCAAATAGTTTTTGATATTTTTGTTTTTTTTTTTGCAAATTATTAAATTATATGTTTGGAAGAAAACTTTAGACTTTGGAAATTTCGTTGATAGATTTAGCCTGGGATCAATTTTGGCCTCCCTTCTTAATGAAATTTAAACGTGGTATTTTCATAATCAAGCACTATAAAACATAATTGTAATAATGATTAATTTTAATACTACATCAAACATAATGCCTAGGATCTTAGAACATTATAATTTTCATTGAACAGGTAATTAAAAGCAGAAGCGTACCTTGCTCAATGGGTATAATTGAATCCGAATAGACAACCACGAACAAGAGCAAGACTAAACTGTGTTTCTCTCTCCTTGCCTCTTTAGGGTTTTGTACTGACAGTTAATGTGATGGAGAATAAATGTCTCTTTTATAGGTAGAGAGATGACCAGTTTAGGGTTTTCTAATGAGCTTAGGTTTTGGTCCATCAATATGACTTATTAATTTAGTAAACATTAAAATAATATATCTCCTACAACCAATAGGAATTTAACACTTATTAAACCAATTGACTTAATTATTTTCCATGGGCCTTATATGGAAATCCAACATTGTCCCACTTGTCCCGTGGAAGATCGTATTGGTTTAATAACAGCATAATATGCATAGTAAAAGCTAAATCCTTTGTTACATTGTTCATAACATTAATCATTGTCAAACAAAATACTAATAAGGATCATTGCGGTTGTACATCAATTAATCTAACATATTTCCTTCTATGTATCACTGTATTAATTTAAGACATGACATGATACATTATGAGATATATGTCATAATGGTCCAACGATAATGTCTTTTGGAAAGACATCATTCTAATATCCATATTAATCAATCATGTATATACAATAAATTAGAAAATATGGTATTAAAATCAGAAACAATACTTAAATTGAGCTCAGAGTGTCAAATAATCAAAATGCACAAAACATCATTAATAATTCTTAATGGTACTCAATTGTTGTTGCCTGAAACAACAATGAAGTCGAACGGTCTTCTCGTATTCTCCTGGAAAATAAGCAAGGTCAGGAGGTCAAGGGTTGTACCCTCGATGTCATTCCGACGCTCAAGTCAGATTATTATTTTGGCAGAGTTTTGGGAGGAGAAAAATGCGTAACTTTGTGAATAAGAGAACATGTATTTATAGGTGACATCAGATGATCACTTGTTATCTCAATGAGAGATTTGCACATATTTTGAGTTTGAAAGGGATGATTCCCTGATATGCTCCTTGATTATGAATGAGTTTGAATAAGTCAGAATAAGATGTTGAATGTGTATGTAGGATTTCTTCAGAATGTTGAGTTTCTAGAAGATGGGCTGCCAAATCTTGGGCTTTCGCCTCATTAGGCCTTGTGGGTCTTATTGGGCTCTATGGGTCTCGACCCATGTCACATCAATGACTCCCACTCCTATCTTTGGGTTTCCCAGAGGTAGGAGTAATTTCTTGATCATAAATAAATTGTCATATTTTCTGAATTTTTGCAATTGATGGAGTGTTGTGTCGATAGGGACTTCTGTGAAAAATTTTTGTGTCGCAGGTTCTGCCTAAATACTTGTATAAAATATGAGGAGTAATTGTGAACTTTAACAAACCTAATTACACTGCAACCCAATTTACAGTATTTATAGAAACTGCCCTATCGATGCAGAGTCATGAAGATTTTGCAATTCCACTTAAGGTGGAACTCCACTGGTTCGTAGATGCTTCATTCCTATTGGGTTTCTTAAGGGTCATCTTTATCTAACTGAGTCATAGTTGCTTCCCACCATCATGCATATAGATTATCTCTATCCAATTAGATTTCAATTTTTTTAGGCTCTGCAGTTACTCACAACCTACACAAGTCTCTTTTTTTATTTTTTCTTCTTGAGTTGCGACCGTGGTTCGTGATTTTTCCTTCTCTTCTTCCCCTTTTTGTGCTTTCGGTTCTTGCTCCACTGAAGCTACAGAAATTTGGTGAGTTGTACTGCGTTCATCCCCTATTTTTTTTCCTTTTGGTTTTTCATGAAATTGACATGTTATTTGTTCTTTTGGTCTTTTCCAGGAAGCGAAAAGAGGAAAGAGAAATACTTCAAGTTATTCACAGCTTCCCAAATATTTTGAAGTGCAATTTTCTTCTTTTCTTCCTCCTTCTCGTTTCTTGTTTTTCGGTATTCCTTTGCTTGAAAATTGATGGTGCTTATTTCATGATGGCAGAAAATATTTGTTCATATGAATAAAGCATTCCAAAGCAAAAAAATCCACCTTTTCCTTCTTAACAAAATTGTAAGCTTTTCCCTTTTTTATGCCTTTCTCTGTTTTTTTTTTGTTTTTAACGCCGTCCCTTCTGAGAATTAACGATAAGTTTTCATCTTGGCAGGTGACACCGGTTCATTCGAAGAGAACGTTGAGAGGCAAAAGTCCATTTTTCCCTTCTTAACGCAACTGTAACTTCTCTTCTTTTTATTTTTTGTTATTGATTTCAGGTCCTGGTGGTGTTCTGAGGGTGGTTAGGTTGAATGGCATGATTCTTGTTTCTGGCAATGAAGAAGATCTGCATTTGTGGAGTTCTGCGTGAAATGTACAAGAAAAATAATATTTGTTGCGGCCATTATTAAAAAGTGCTTGGCGGCTCAGATTGTTGAGGGACTTAGCCTTGCTGTTGAAGGACCCTGGTTCGAACAAGAAATTTTGTTGAATTTCCATCATCAAGCAACGCCCAGATTGTGCACACGGCCTAGACCAGATTTTTCCAAGCCCACGGCCCAGATCAGTCCTTTGAGCCCGTGGTTCGTGACTTGTTGGCATTCCGTTGGACAACTAGATTCTTGCAAAAAAGTCCTCCAAAGGGGGATGACATCATCTAATGAAGTAAAGCTCAAGATCTGAAGGAACTGAAGGAAATCCATCTAAATTCATCAAGTCTTCAGCATAATCTCTCAACACCTCATCTAGAGCTGGAATGTGGTCATCTATGGTAGGCTCTGAACCACGCAATACATGCTCTAAGCTAGGCAACTCGGGGCTCTGAGTTGGGCACAATGCTTTTCAAACTAGGCAAACCATGCTTTCCGAAAAATCTCCAAGGGCCTGAGAGGTTATTCAAGTCATCATGTAAGTAAGTATGAAGGTGAGTAGCAAGATCATCATCATCAGGAGTATAACCTAATTTCTTCCAATCAGCAAAGCCATCATTCGCAATCTCGTCTGTAGAAAGAAGCTCAGGAAACTTCTCATTCTTCACACTCTCCAAATGCCGACGCTCCATGTAAAAGCCAACTTTAAGAAACCAGATCCATAAGCCCCCTTAGCATCAAAGCACTCCCAAGATTAGCGATAATTGTGAACTACTTTCTCAACTAAAGATATCCTCTCAGCCTCATGCTCCACCTTCAATGTCTCTACAGATGCATGGGAATTGCTAAGATTCTCTTCAAGATCCTTCTTCTCAACCAAAAGAATTTGAGTATGCTTCTCATGTTCCAACTTGAGGGTTTCAATAGATGCAGAAGAAGCGAGCTTATTTTCAAGCTCTTTTTTCTCAGCCTAGAGCCTCTGACCTTCTCCCTCTTTTTGATTGGCATACTCCTTTCTAATTCGATCTAGTTCCTCTTGAACTCATTTATGCTCCATTTTCAAGGAATCGAAGGCCTTCATTTGTTTCTAGAAATCTCCCTTTTCCTTTTGCAAAGTCTCAAGAGATTTCTTGAGCGAGTCACGCTCATTTTGAAGCTTGTCATAGCTCTTCTTGAGCTCCCTCTTCTCCCTCACTACAACCTGAAAATCAAAGTAGGCCTGATCATATTTGTGCTTAATTGCTTTCTTCTCATCACGAGCATCTAGACACTCCTTTTTCTTAGTAACCAGACGTTGACGAGACTCCTCGTACATAGACAAGGCAACTGCAATTTGTTGTGCCCCTTGCAAAAGTAAGAAAAAAGAAGCTAACGTCCAAGCATCACAACACTAGAACATTGAAAATATTAAAAATAAAAAATAAGGGGAAGAAGAAGAATAATTACCCTCACTACATCAGCCAGGCCACGATCCGAGCAGGTGTCAAGATTGCCAAAAAAAACTCGTTCTCATCCCTAGGAAGAATCGAAGTATAAATAATTCTATGTGCCACTCTAGGCATGCTCACTGAATTTGTGTGAAATAAACTGGGTTCTGGATCAAATTTCTTAGCCCGATGGATCCATTTGTCATCTCCATCATGCCTAGCTTCTAGAGGACCTATCTTGGGAAACCTCAAAGGGAAAGTATTCTCATAACGCAGAACCCGACGCGGTGGTCTCTCTAAAATACCATGACTTGGTGCCAATCCTTTTGGCATTGACTCACTTAAGAATGGTTCATTAAAAGACTGCCCATTGGTTGGAGGACCATTCAACGCGGGAACATTAGCTCTCTCTTTTGGAGGGTTGGATCCAGACGGATTCTTCTCAGAGGCCTTATTCTTTGGCTCAAAAGCCTTGCTTTTCGCCCCAGATGCTTTGCCTTTTGGCTCGAAAGACTTTGCCTGTGGCTCAGACACCTTTGAACATTGCTCAGAAGCATTTTGTTGAGGTTCAGAAAATTTAGCTCCTGGGTTGGAAGCAACACTTTTCTCTCGAGTAGAATGGGAAGGTTTGTTCGCAGCAGTAAAGTCAATTTCCTCCTTTACGCTTCCTTGAGGATAAGGCACTTTGAAGGAAACCCATACCTACAACAAAATAAAACAAAGTCAACCAAAGAAGAAAACTTTAAATGATGACTAAGCCTAAGGAAACTTCAAACAACCTCCACTAGAAGAATCAAAGGATGTAATGCAGTAAATTTCATCTGAAGGTAGCATGACATTTTGATTAACAGAACACGGCTCAATGACAGGAGGAGTGGAAGATGACTCGGAGTGTGATAAATTTTCTTTAGTAGGAGTTTTTCCGTTAGATGAGAGGACTAGAAGATAGTGGATCAGGAGCAACCCCCCATTGAGCAAAAACCAGGTTTTTGGGCGATATAAGCTTAGTATATATAACTTGGACGCCGTAAGTCAATGTCCTAATTTCCTCAGCATATAACTCCCTGAGATAAGAAAGATCATGTTTTTTGGGTTCTGGCATCGTCTAATGCCAACGAAGGGGAGCACTCCAAAATTCTTCTGGAGGGAATATTATAAACCAATGGTGGTAGAACTTTTTGGGAGGCTTAGGAATGTCATCTATGAAGAGCGAATCAGCCCTTAGAGCTTTTTGAGTTGTAAAAGTTCCCTCGCAATCTGAGCATTTGCAAAGTATAAAGAAGCATTGAAACAAGTGCAAAGTAGGCACCATTTCTTTCAGACAACAGAGCACGTGGAAAGCCATCAAAATAGTCCAACTTTTAGGATGGAGTTGGAAGGGGGCCAAGTTATTTTCCCTGAGAAAGAGCATGGCGAAATCAGGCAACGGAAATCGAAGGCCTCGTTTCATGGAGAATTCATGAATTGCGAAAGAAGCATTAGGGACAAAAGCGGACAACTAGCACTGTAAAGATCAGGGGTTTCAACACGCCAATTCGATGGAAAGGAGAAGTCATTCTTTAATCTCTCAATGGTAGAATGATGAATGAAGGAGTTAGGATTATTTCGAACAATGACATTGGTGTCCACGAGATGGGACTCAGAAACTTGAGAGCTCTACGACATACTATTGGAAGAGGTTCAACGTGGGATATTGGAAACCAATGGAAGAAGACCCTTGTTCTAAAAATTTTAGGAAAATTCATAAGAACCTATACAATTTCTACCTATTTTTGGAGTTAACCAAAAAAGGACATCAAAAATTCGAGCATAAATAATTGCGGGAAAAATAAAGCGATAAGGTACGTAAAATACCTTGGTAATATTGCAGATAAAAACCTTGAAGAATCTCCTCAAAGTCTAAAAGCCTGGAAAAAAAATCTGTTATTTAAAAAAATCTATTATTTAAAATAAATAAATAAATAAATAATCTCTTATTTAAAAAAACTGTTACATAAAAAAAATCTTTTACTCCTATCTTTGAGACACCCAAAAATAGGAGTGTGGAATAATTGGTGTAACATAGATTCAGGCTCATTTAGCCCAACTCATTAAACAAAATCAGAAGCCCACGAAAGAGGCTCTATTCTAAGAGTACTTGCAGAAATTACACTTGTGCCACTACTCTTCTCTTATAAATAGGAGTCTCCACCACATTTCAAAGGCATACTCTCTACACCCATAGTTTACACCTGAAGTTATGCTGAACTAAACACTAACTTGAGCGTCGGAGAGTTCTTCAAGGATCAACCAACCTCATTTTGATTTTGTTCTTGCAGATTTGAGGATGACTCGAAGTGTTCGTGGTTTATAATTCATCCGTTCATCCATTTTGTTCGTGTTGCAGATTTGAGGCAACAACAACAACAAATTTGATTTTTTAAAAGATATTTTGGAAACTTATTATTCATTGTTAGATTTAGAAAATGAAAATGATATTAATGTTTTACAAATTGTTACTAGAGTTAGGCTTTTGACAAATGAATTATTAGCATATTTTTCTATTTCTTGTCCAAATGAGGAATCAGATTCGTCCTCACTTCCGTCTATTCCTATTTCCTCCTCATTGTTCGTGGGATCCAAATTGATAACGGATAGGCGAAAGAAACCAAGGAGTGCTTCAAACTCTCATAACAAGTTTGAAGTTTATATAACCACTGTTTTTTAGGTTGGTGATGATTTTCAGATTTTAGATTTTTGGAAGCAATACAAGATGACATTTTCTACCGTCTCAAAGGTTGCACTCCAAGTACTAGCCGTCTCCGCCTCTACCGTAGCGGTTGTGCAAACTTTTAGTATGGAAGACAACATTTTAGATGCTAAGAGATCGAGATTGACTCCCGATGCGTTGGAAGCCCAAGTTTGTGTTGATAATTGGTCGAGGGCGCTTCAAATGACTCAAGACCAACTCCATTCATCATCATCTGAAAGTGAGGAGTTCTTTGAAGGCGCTTCCACAACAAACACTTCCGACTCCAATGACGAGAGTTAGTTTAGTTTTTTTTTTCTTTTTTGCTTTTTATTTTAATTTATCATGTATTGTTAATTGTTGAATTGTATAATTAAATTCGGTGTTATATCCGTGGTATTCCTCCGCCACAAGTGATGGCATCTAATAAAATATAATGAGTTTTTTTATTTTGTTTAAAATTATGTGATATAATTACTACTAAAATAGTTAATTATTTTGAAAATTATTAAAAAAATTGGAAAACAATATATTATTAGTACTATAGTTAATTATTCAATATAACAAAATTTACAAACCGGATAAATAATTAACGGGATAAAATAGAAGGTTAAAAACAAAATTTCTAAAAAATAAGAGGAAATCGAACCGAATTAGAACTGGCGGTTAAACGGGTCAAACCTAGTCAAAACCGAAACTGAAACCAAAACGGACTGAAACCGGATCAAGTCGTAGAAACCACAGTTTAGTTTCGGTTACTCCATTCCAAAAACCGAAACCGAACACCTCTACGTGGAGGGTCAAAAGTCGTCCATTTTTGTAATGGCAAAATTATAATTGAAACGAATTTTCGTTACTCAGGGGACAACAGGATTAAAAATGAATTTAACTATGTGATCTAAAATGAATTCCACATGGCAATGCCACGTCAGTGTTGTGCTACATTAGTGCACCACGTGATCACTAATTAACAACTGTTAATGAACAGCGTTACATTAAGTAGGATAAGTACTGGTCGAAACGGGACGGGGATTTCAAAATTTCTATTCCTTCCGAAAATTTTGGGAATTTAAAAATTCAAGATTCAGTTAGTTTCATATCAAAATTTTGGGACGGAACGGATCGAGGATTTAGAGTATTGAGACGAGACAAAATGATATAAGTTTTCTGAATTTTTGGATATCTTCAAATTTTAAAGTC
>CAODLS010825915.1:0-20781 GCA_948243855.1 Flueggea neowawraea | reverse complement strand
CGAAATATAATTATATTATATACATAAACCTTTGAATTATATTATACACTATTTTTCATGTTGGATTGCAATTCCTAAGAACTATAGTAGTATAATTTTTTCTAAGTTGAATTGTCAAATTCCATGTGCTAAATAAATTGTTAAATTATAAAACTTAAAATTACTTACATGTAATACACAACATAAATTGTTCATGTTACATTACATATTAATAATATAAAAGTATAAAACTTTTGAACACTTTTGTACACCTATAAATACATTTGAACACTTTTGAACCCATGAATACTTATAAATATCTTTGAACACTTTTATACACATATAAACACCTATGAATACCTTTAAATATTTTTGAACACCTATATACACCTTTGAACACCTTTGAATATCTTTGTACATTTTTGAACACTTTTGTAAACCTATGAACACTTTTGAATACCTTTGTACACTTTTGAACACCTTTGTACACATATGAACACCTTTGGATACCTTTGTACACTTTTGAACACCTTTGTACACCTATGAATACCTTTGAACATCTTTGAACACATTCGTACATCTTTGTACACCCATGAACACCTTTGAACACTTTTGAGCACCTATATACATCTTTGTACACCTTTAAACACATTTAAACACCTTTGTACACCTATGACCACCTTTAAACTCCTATGGACACTTTTGTATACCTTTGAACACCTTTGTACATCTATATTCACCTTTGAACATGTAATCACGTATATATACCTTTGAACACCTATATTCACCCTTTGTTCATATATGAACACCTATGTAGTATGTACACCTATGTACACATATAATTATATGCACACATTTGTACATCTATGAACAACTATGTACACCTTTTGTTCATATATATATATATAATTGAACAATTATATTAATAATTATATATATATACCTATGTACACATATAATTATATGCACACCTTTGTACATCTATGAACAACTATGTACACCTTTTGTTCATATATATATATACATACATACATACATGTATGTATGTATGATGTATGTATACATATATACATGTATATATGTATATATGTATACATACACACACATATATATAATTTTCGGTTCTAGTTTCGGTTCTTTAGTTTAGTTCGATTCGGATATTGCTTAAGACCCACACCCGAACCAAATAAAAATTACGGTTCAGTTCGGTTTGGAGAAAGTAAAAAGTCAACGGTTCTTTTCGGTTCCAGTTCTATTCGGTTTGGATATTCGGTTCAGTTCGGTTATCTCCAGGACCCGTGCTCAGCTCTACTTCCATGTGATCTAAGCTAAAGTTGTTCATCTTTTTTAGGCTTTAATTACAATCATACTTCCCAATACTTACAATTTTATATATATGCATACCCTTTCCATCCGACCCCTTCTTTTTTAAAATTTATTTTTTTTAACAACTCAACCATAAATCGATGTGAGAATATATGCGATATATGTAATATATTTACAAGTATTTTGTATATTATTTATTTTTTAAAAATATGTAATATATACTTATTTTTTATTATACAAATATATATTTTTTTAAATTTCAAGTATTCTGGTGTTATATATATTCTTCACAGGGATCCATGGCTATCAATTTGGCCAATTGGAGAATATGGAAATGAATGAGAACCACCAATAAATATGCATTGCATAGGCATCTGCACTTCACGGCAAATAAAAATAAAAATGCATAGGCATCTTTGTTTTCTTTCCCGTGTTATTAAGGCTTATTACATTCTCAGCCCCTTGACTATTTAATTTTATGCTCTCAGCCCCTCAACTTAAAAGGTGCTTATTAGACTAGTAGTGTTTGGTATCAAATGAATTTTGAATTCATTTCATTTGTAAATGAAATAAAATAAAATTCATGAGTAATTGTATTTGAAAATGAATTAACATGTTTTGTTTTTTTGTTGAATTCTTCATTTATAAATGAATTTTATGATTGGAATGAGTAGTGATTTGTAATTATTTGTATTTTATTCAAAAAATGTCCTTATAATTGATATTTAGGTGGTAGATTAAGAGTGTGGTGTAAGGATAATTTTATCAAATTGATTGAAGTGTGGAATTCATTTGAAAATTCCATCTCTTTTGATAGGATTTGCAAATGAACAAAATTTAACTATAACAAATTCCTTCATTTGCAAATGAAGGATTTAAATATTTTAAAAAATCAAACAAAAAATAAAAATTGATAAAAGTTATGATTTACAAATGAATTCTATTAAAATTTTATGGAATTTATTTATACCAAACACACTGCAAGATTAAATATTGTATTTATTATTCATCATAATACAATAGTTAATACTCTAAATAATTATCATGATAGTTTATATTTAGATTTATTTTTATCTTTAAGAACCTCTTAAAATAGGTCTATCCCATATTCTTTTTGAGCGAGTATACTAAGCAGAATGAATGTACGAAGATCTCTTTCGACTTTCGTTGAATTATGTAAAATCTTCGTGTTCTTCTCTTCCCTTCTATCTCTTAATACAGAGCATGTCCAACAAGCTTATTTTGGCTCTTTAGCGAAAATAAGGAGCCAATTATAATTTTAAGAGTTCTAATAGGTTCTTGATAGCCTTCCTTAAATTTTTGCGTTAAAGCTCCTAAACCATTTTAAATTGATTGTTATATAGGGACATACACAGTTTTTTAGATGAATATGTATATATAATTGACTTGTTTATTAAAATATGGAGTAAATAAAGAATGTTGTTAGAGTTCACATAATTTTTGAAATAAGTTAAAATAGAAAGGTTGAATTGCTTAAGTATAATATAATAGAGAGGATCATAAATAGCAGTGTTGGACATGCTCAAACACATATATGCTAGAAATATACTTTATGTCTAATTGCTTTTAATTAGTTAATTACTTGAAATGGCCGCACGTAGAGGGCGTTTCATCTTAATATATTAATTTAACATGTAATTAAATAAAATCCCACTTGTTCAAGTGGACATGTGTCTACATCAAACATGTAATTAACTATTATTAATTAATGCACTTAACTATTGTGTTTAATCAATCTTAGCTTTCGAAAAGAGAAACAATAAACAAAAAAACTATTGTTGATCAAGTGATTCCTGATTTATTCTCTGTTGGAACCAATCCATGGAATCTTCATTTCCCACTTTATACATAATTTCTGATTTAATCTAACCTAAACCTATCACCCACTTGCCCCTCTAGTAACTTAATTATTTAGTCTAATTAACTCGTAACACCAATTCGTTTAGTGGCTAATAAATTGTCCTTCAGGAGTTTGGTTGTTACTTGGGGGAGTATCAACTATCAATCAGGTTGGTTCACAACTGCTCATTAAAAGATCAACCAATTAGGTGAAAATACATATGAGATATCTTCATGTTTGGATATTGGATTTTGTAATTTTCTTCACACATTTCCTTAAATGGAAGGATAATTGAAAAAGACAAAGGAGTACGTACCAAACAATACATATACACATACTAGAGCAAATGTTTATCATAAAAGAGGATCAAATTTTTCATTTTCTAAATTTGATAAGATTTATGCATATATGGAGCAGATTTTAGAAAATATTTTTATCAATACTTTAGCTATGATAAGGGTATATATATAGAAAACATAATTGGAGTTATAACGTATATATGTACTTACACAATTAACTTATTCAACGATAGATCCAAAACAAAAAACAAAATAAAAATCTCATTGTCATGCAATGTGGTACACATGTTTTTTCCCATTTTTAGAACTAGTCATGTCCTTACCATTAAAGTCGTTCATTCCCCGGTTATACGCTATATGCTTTTTATATCGTAAAAAAGCTATATTTATGTCCATTTCCTTTTCTTTTTTAAAAAAATATATGTCCAATTTTTTAAACTAGGTGGATTTAAAAAAAATTGAAACTCTTGCTCACAAAATCTGATTAGAATCTGTACATGATTGATTACGAATCAAATTTTCGTTGATTATGTTATTTCACTTTGACTTGAACTTGTAATCCAAAAATTATCACAAAGCATCCATCAACGAACATCATCACTCTAATTAACAAAAATAAAGGGATTATCGTGAATAATCTACTTTGGAAAGCAATTTAAACATTCCAAATATTGAAATTATATATATAAAAAAAGTCCGACCAAGATATAGAATTCATGTACAATTCCAAACATGCCTCTCCTTTTTTCAAAGTAAATAAACATATAACTTGTAGTTGGAAAAAAATATATGGATCTTAATGGAGGGTAGTCATTTCAACCATAAGTTCTCTCAATGATCTTTTTTAAAGGCTCTTTTCTTTATTAAGTTGTTTCTTATCAAGTTACACATGATCTCATGCTTCCCTCGGATCCTCCCACTTGGCCCGGCTTTTGCTCCAAACCAAAACCGAAACCAAAACTAAACCACCCCACTCGGGTCCACCCGATTTGACGCACAAAACCAAACCCCACTCTGTCCAGAATCACGGCCACACATCGATTTGTACCATTAATGACAAATTAGGCTCTAAACCAGCCAAATTAACATTAGCCTAAAGACGAAAATGAAAGAGAAATGGTGAAGAAGACATAAGGGATGGTAGGGACTACGTGACCCACAAGTCATAACCATTAGTAACTTTACACCGAAGCACTAGGTGCCCCAATTTGCAAGGCTTTGCTTGTCGTCGTCAATGTCAACCACTGGTTTGTTTTATCATTTTCCTTTTCGATTTCATGGAAACGTTGTTTTCTGGGTTCCTCCTTGTTTGGATTTTAACTCACTTGTGGACACCAGTTTATATTGCCTTTTGCAATTTCAGAGAGCCCCCTTTTTTACACATATCTCCGCGTTACAAAAAAAATTATCTAGCTTCAAAAGAAAGAAATGAGTTATACCATCATTTAAAAATACCAAATTTTTCTCTTCAAAAAAAAAACCAAATTTTTAGTAATTATTACTATCGAATTGTTTCTTTTATATAAAAAAAAGTGAAGAAAGGGTACAACTGCGGACTTTCTAAAAGATCATTCAATGCTACTATTATCCAAGTACGTTTATTTGTATTTTATATATTGTTGTTGATTAATCAATATCTATGCAATATCTATATTTATAGCACATCTTTTTTCGACTAGGGCATCATTGGGCTGGCCATACATTTATGTAATTTCTTGCTAGGTTTTCTTGTTCGCATCATTTTTTTGTCTACTATCATGAATACAACACATAAGTTGTCAATTTTGAAACTCAAGATTTATTTTTCCTTTTCGATAGAAGAAATTTATGATATCAGAAATTACTTTCATACTGTTTGGTTCAAATCTTTTTGGCAATCCAAATATATTTGAATTCAATGAAAATTTCATTTATAAATGAATTGTTGTGTTTGGTAATTGCTCAAAACAAGGACTTCATTTGAATTCCGTATAACTAAATTCGGTACAATTATCAAATAATAGTTCATTTTCTGTTTTTTCGCTGAATGCCCTTCAAATTAAAAGAGAGTGGCGATAAGCACAAGGATACTTTCTTCAAAAAGATTGTTAAGTAAATTCTCTAGAACTCATTTGCAAATCCTATCAACTTTGGATATGATTTGATGAATTAGTTAGGTCTAATTCCATATAATTCTATTCCTAAATTAATTTCAGTTTAATATTTTTTTGAATTAACTGCTAATTAGAATTTTTATTTGTACCAAGTGGAATGCTTACACTTGTCAAAAAAAGACTTTTTACGAATTTCAACAGCATATAGGATTTCTATATGCTCTTCAAAATAAGATTATGTTGAATTTTTTCTTCTCTTTTGGGTATTACCACTATAAAATACCATATTAATTGTACATCATTAATTTTTTTTTTAAAGATCAAATATTCGATTGTTTCAATGTGAAAAATATGCTCTATATCTAGAACCTTGTTTTGCACAACAAAACAAAATAAAACAAAATGGAAAACCCCATAAAAATGTTTTAAAAAATAGAAAGGGTATGGCCAGTCTTAAATCGTATCATGATCATAACCAGCATGTTCTGATAAATCATCACGAACCCATGTCGTATGGATGGAGCATACGATGGATGTATCCAATTAACCAAATGAAGGTTTCTAAAATAGGAAGGTTGAAGAGAGGACATGAATGTGGCTTTTGCACCAATAAAAGGCCAGCTATAAGGACTTCTGTCCAGGTTCTATCAACTTTGGAGGGGACGTATATTTCAATGTGCAATGTGGATCCTTGTTATTATTGTTATTGATGAGTTAGGTAGTGCATGATTGGGTTGCATATATACACACTAAGATTCAACAGTGCCTTCTATTTGGTTGGCTCACTTAATAAGTTGAATTGTCTTTTTCCTTTTTCAATCCAGTCAAGAATACTTTTGAATTGTAATCAAGACTTTTGTTGAAATAATGAATTTTATCAAATTGTACATACATAGTGCAAGTGAAAGGTTTTTCAACACGGAGGTAATTTTTAGATTTAAATGTCAGACTATTCACTTGTAAGATTAATTAAGGATGTGCCCAACTCACAATCTCACTAATTTTTGTATTTTCTTCACTAATTTAGTGTTTTTTAATTAAATCATCTTCTATTCAAATATTTTTGATATCTAATTAATTTATATTTGAATTGGCTACTTTTATAGATGACAAAACTCTTTCGATATCGAGTTCTAAACTTCTTCGTCCTAAAATTCAAACACAAGATCTTTGACTAAAAGAGGAGTCTTTGTCTTCCTCTACAACCCTCGACTTGACCGTTCTGGTAGTATTAGCAGTTTAACAGTTAACAAATCTTAGTTGTAACATTACCAATATGTGTAATGATCTATTTTGTCGCTATTTCTATTATATTTCAACTTAATATATTTTAAATTTTCTTGTGTTTATTTCCAAATATATTTGAATTTCAATTATTATATATAAATGGTGCCCCCGTCAAATTTTTTTTTTGCGTCCGTCACTCCCTCTATCATATATTTAACTTAAATTTTACTATTTTCATATACTATAATTCTCAAAAGGATGCATCTTTCTTTATTATATAGTCTCTATTAAATCTATTAATATGTTGTATTTTTACAATGTAGCAAACACTGCAATATAGGAATTTTTTTTGGTGATTATAGGGAGGTTGAGGACAAAGGAAGTTACGAAATTATTGAATTTGGTTCATGGTCTAAAAACAATGGTAAAGGGGTCCCACAAATCAAACAAGTCCATGCAATTTATGTTGTGATCCCCATCTTGTAATAGGGTAGCCCAAAGCAGATACATTTACTTGTCCTATTACAAATGAGGGGGCTACATGAAGGGTACAGGTGAGCTTGCAATACTGGTCCACCATGGCCAATAAATGACAAGTAATGGAGCTTGTCCACCCATAAAATGCTGAAACTGATAGAGACTCATTTGATTATAATTGGGAAAAGATGAAATGAAAAACAAAAAGTTATAATGGTTTCGTAATGTGTCCCGTAATTACTTGCCTCTTTCTAGTATGAATAAAAATCTCTCTAGTTGGAGAGTGTAAGGATACAGCTCATGTAAATTTGTCTTGATTTTGCCCTCCAAAGTCCAATGATCCGCTTCTCTGTTACCTCAGTCTCTTGTCAAAGTTTCTAGTAGCATCTAGCAGTGTTTTCAAATAGGGCTATATGGTTTTATGAAATAGACAATTCCGTCTGTTTTATGCGCTCGTTAACTATCAGTTTTTGTCTTATTCTTGGTTCGGGAATGGAGGACTTGACAAATGGGAGAGTTTAGATATATATTGTGAGCTTTTTGTTGAATCTGGAAAGAAGAAATCTATATATTTTTAAGTTCATCTTTCAGCTCATTCTTTTGGTCGTCGCCTTCCACTCGAGTAGTCAAGGAAGGCTTTGAATTCTAAGGCTAAAAACTTGAGATCTCCATCTATATATTTATACATATATAGGGAGAGCTCAACTTACTTAAAGAGTAATTTTTTTTTTAATTTACTTTTAATTTTTACTATTTATTATATTTGAATTCAATGGTTGATATAACTTATTTTTTTGAATCTAATCATCACCATTAAATTCAAATGCAATAGATGATAAGAATCAAGAGTAAGTTGAATCCTCCCCTATATATATCCTAAAATACAGCAGTAAATGTAATAGATCAAATAATAAATTCACATCACATCTTTTATGTTGCGGAAATACATTTAGTTTTTTTCTTAAAGATAAAAGACGGACTCTATTGAATGATTGGATTTTACGTTTTTTTTTAAATTCAACTAGATTGACCCAATATGCAAATACTATCTAATATATCAACTTAGTTAGACTGAGTATGTAGTAAGGAATATATATAGTTTTTTTTTTACAAGGATAACTTCCTGCAATTGAGAATTTGGATATTACCCGGACATAAGATGAATAAGAGGCACCTTCAACAACCTCGAGTATTTTAAAAATTAATTATTGCAGGTGTTCTCATGAAATTTGATTCCAAGGCAATGCCATTCAAGTATTTTTTTTTTTCATAGTAAATGTTTGCTTGCTGGCTAGCCCACAATTCACCTATGAAGCACTTAGTTTAGAAGTAATAAACACTAGTAGTAATAATAGGTTTGGGCACTATTTGAAAACATTAGAGTCGTACTTACGTTTCATTGTTTTTTTTTGATAGTCACGTGTTTCATTGTTCCAAGCTTTTTTTTTTTCTTTCAATTCTATTTTCTGTCAAAGAGAAGACGGGTTCCATTAAATAAAATACAAGAGAAATCAAAATGTGGGTGTGTTTGTTTGAAGTATATTTGGTGAAGTAGATTGTAAAAATAAATTGTATAGTAAAAAAATAGAAAGAATGTACGTCCTTTTATGTGCATAAATAGATTGTAAAAGTAGATTAGAACATCTATAATGCTCTATTTAAATCTAAAATATTTTTTATTATAAAGAGTTATCCTTAAAAATTAAATTCCAATGCACTCTTTATTTCACTTTTATCTCCAAATATAACATAAAGAATGTGCTTGATTATCTATTTTTTGATAGTCAAATTGAGTCTTTATTTATTTTGTCATTAATGAAATTTATAGTTCCCCTATATTTTATTTTATTGTCTTATTTTGTTTTATTTAATCATCATATTTTCTCCAATAATCTTTTTCTTTTTTTCTTTTTTTAAGAAAGAGGCTAACAGCTCACATTTTTATTAACTTTTTCTTTAAATTGTTTATGCATTTATGTTTTGTGAAAGTTAACAAAATAAATAGTAGAGTGAAAGAGTATCATTGAAGAAAATTTTCATTTTGAATCTATAAAATTAAAATTACTCTAAAAAATAAAGAGCACCATTGGATATGCTCTTACATAGTAAAAAAATAAAAAGAATACCTATCTTTTTAAGTGCAAATTGACTTTATACAAAAATATTTACATGAAATATATTCACCCATAATCAGCAATGAAACTGCTCTTAACAATGGTTTATTAAGTTCAATCCTAGAGAACTAAGGCCCCTACAAAGGAGTGAAGACGGGTTGATTCATCCCAAATTACAAACATTGTGAATATTAGTACTTGTTTGATAGTAATAACCAAATGTATAAGGAAAGTGCAATTTCTTTGAAAATAGTAAAAAAAATGATCTTTGGTTTGAAGAAAGCGCAATGTCAAAAGAAACTTTGACTAATTCACTTCTTTAGTTTTCAGGAAATAACTTACTAAAGGGGTCTCAATTTTAAAATTCCTTGGAAGTTACTTCTTTGAGATTAGTGAGTTGAACCAAACAAAACTTCAAACATGTGCGATAAGATTCTTTCTCGCGATGTTGTCGTAGATAGCTTCGATAAAAAAGATATCACCGAAAAGCATATGATGATTATGTTTTATGTGAGAATTTAAGATTAACATTACAATAATTTGTAATCCCCTAAAGGGTCTAAATGTAGTTTTCACCCGTATGTTTTCTTCATTGTCGGAGAAGAAGGAGAACTAGAGATGCGACATCGATCTCTCCCCTCGTCGAAGAAGAAGGCACAATGGCGCTGGCGTTGATGACACACTTAGGTTCGATCTCCGCCGCCACTATAGCCAATTTGTTACAACAACTCCGACATTCTCTTTCTTTCGCGACCGACGTCCGACGGTATTTGGAGTTGACAAGCTGTGGAGTTGCTTTCAACAATATGTTCCCCTTAGAGAATGATGTAGATAGCTGCCAGAAGTAAAGAGAGTGGCAGAAAAGCCCTAGTTGCTACAATCTCTTTTTTTCTATTAAAAAAATCACACTCTCAATCTTTGAACTTTTTGATCATATTTTAGCCCCTGTCAGTGTGAAACTACATGATTAAACACTAAAATACTATTTAAAAAACTATAAACATCTTGTACACCTATATACATGAATGTATACTTGTATACACCAAAAATTCACATCGTATACACCTATATACACAAAAATGACTTTGTGTACACCTATATACACCAAATTAAAAACCATTAGTGTACATTCATGTACACTTATGTATCCCAACTGAAATTTATTAAATTAATTTTTATTCATGAATGTCTTTGTACACCTATGTACACCATTATACACCTCGGTGTACTTTCTGGAAAAATTAGACTTTTTAAATTTTTGTTTTAGTAAAAAACTCAAATTCTCGTCAAATTCTCGCTGTAACGCCAATATTTCGCGGGAATACCTTAATTTCTCACAACTTTACATAAAGTGGTATTTTTAATATGTATTTAACATGTTGTGGAGTTTCTAATATTTGCAAACTAGCGGTGGCATTTTTTAGATTTGACATTTTAATTTGCCATTAATGTGTGATTTTCCTTTTTTTAGGCACCGTTTAAAAACACAAAAAATTAGCCAACAACCCATTTGTTCCACCAGATCTTATTGAGCTAATTACGCCAAATGCCCAAATTAACATTTTGATTTTGACAAATGGAAGCCAAGGTTCCAAACTTGTTGGAATGCTAATATTTTTAATGCCCAATTGTCCAAATAACATGTTTATAATCTTTAGTTGAAAAATACCACATTTGGTCACATAAAACAATTTTTCTCCCCATTTTTTCAATTTTGTTCTCTCTCATCGTCACTCTCTCTCCTCTCCTCTGCCACACTCTCCTTTCTCTCTCTTGCTTTCCTCCCTCTTGAACCCAAACCCTAGCAACTGCCACCCTCGTCCTATCTCTTCCTCTTTCCTTCTCGCTAATCCCCTCTCTTCCTCCGTCGACTCTCTTTTTCTTTCCCTCTCACCTCTCTCGTCTTCTCTCCTAGTGATATGTGCTCCTCCTCTCTTGGCTGCGTCTCGTCGTCCTCCATAAATTTGATTGTGCCCCGCGTCACGTCACATCTCACCGTCTCTCCACTTCATTCTCTGTGTTCGTCGTCTCCTCTTCATCTCCGTCGATCTTCCTCTGATTTCCTCTTCGGCTTGTCTGTCTTCCTCTCCTCTTGTTTCCGTCGATCTCCAACGGCGAGGAGTGGTTGTGTTTGAATCGGAGGAGGAGTAGGCGGCAGAACCCTAGTTGCTGCCTTTTTTTGATGTGCTTGAATTTACACGAGTGCCCTTGTTTTAAAAAAAATAGAAAAAAATGTTCTATTATTGTTTAAAATGAGAAAACACTTTAATTGTTTCATTTGTTTTTACTGCATTTGGTTGATTTTTTGAATTATATTGATTTTGTGCAGAGATGGATACATATCGAAACTTACGGATACATTTTTTGAAGACTTACGGATACATATGGAGACTTGTGGATACATTTTGGAGGCATTTGTAAAGCATCAAGCACCAAATTAATTTTTTCCAAATAAAATAAAAAAAATTAACAATATATAAATAATTAAATTTAATTTAATTATGGATACATTTGGAGACATTGAAAAAATTGTAAAAGTAGTATAAGAACTTGTGATTTGGAAACATTTAATTTAAAAAAATATTAAATAAAAAATTTATTAAATCGAATTTTATATATAAAAAAATTGTGATTTGGAGACATTTGGATACATATGGTATTATTTGGTTACATATGAATACATTTGGATACATTTTGAAGCATCATATTTTTTTTCCTTTGAATTTATTTTTTCCGAGAAAAAATTCAATTTCTCGAGAAAATATTGCAATTTTTCGTGAAAAAATCTCAAATTTTTGGTCAATTTCTTAGTCAATTAAAAATATGATGTTTTTATAACATATTTCAAGTGTGTTTATGTTATTCAATATATGTTTAGTGTATGAAAAAAATTCAATTTTAAATTTTAATTTGGTATAAAAGTGAAGATTTTCCGATCTTATTGGCCATCTTTTGTTGCTGAGTTCTGCTGAAGCTTACCGGCAATGTGAACCTAATATTATGTTTCAGACTCAACTTTGAAGAACGTTCAATACGTTTGAAGCAGATGTTATGATCTAAAGCCCAAACGAAAAACACTCGTGTCCGATTTCAATTTCATTTGTTGCTAACCTCACAAAATCGCCGTCAAAGGGGGGAAAAAACTCACAAAATCTTCAGTGTCAATCTACCCTACGTATGGAACATTAGTTTGGAAACAGAATTTGGTATTGGTTCGGTTGGCTCGTTTGCTTTTTTTAGTGGGAGAAGGTGATAATACTTCATTAAGTATAATTTAAAATCCTCTCGTATAGGGGAGTAATAACGTAATTACAATTAAACAAGTATAATTGGCTCGTTAGCTTTCACAAAAGAAAAAAGAAAAAAAATGTCACTTTCCACTATAAACTCATAATAAAGATTGCTTATACGAAAAAAAAAACCATTTTAAATTTGAAGCAAGCAACTTAAAATCTGCTATCCTAAACTCACAGCATCTGTCGAAATCTTGTGAAATCAACCGCAAGATATAAGGAATGAACTATGTATCCATAAAAAGGAAATCTTCGTAAAATTTAAAACAGATTTACATATATTAAGTAATTAAAATAATTAACATTTATGGAAGAGGTTAATTAACAAACTCTCCCACTATTCACTCACAGAGAGATACTAGGATAAATTCAAACAGAATTATTATCTTCAAACCCTTTATTTAAAACTTCACAGACCCACTAATCCACACTTCACATCTCAAGCCTGCACTTCCAAACTCTCGTCTCTTCCCCAAGAAAACAACGATGAAGTTGGTGAGTTTGACGTGCATTTTGGCCTCACTAGTGGCGCTAGCAACTTCCAGCCGTATAATAGTCAAAGAACCACCGTCACGGGCACCCTCCACGGACTGCTCCACCATTATATACGACATGATGGATTGCGTGTCGTTTTTGAACGATGGAAGCAAAGTTCAGAAACCGAGTTCTTCGTGTTGCAGTGGGCTTAAGTCTGTGTTGACTGCTGATCCAGATTGTGTCTGCGTGGCGATAAAGAGCAGTGGTGATATGGGCATTGAATTGAATCTTACTAGGGCTGCTGCATTGGCTGCTGCTTGTGGCGTCTCTGCTCCGCCTCTCAGTCATTGTCACAGTAAGTCTATTTTTTATGGTGCATGGTCTCTGGAATTAAAAGAGATCGACAAATTGATCCAATCTAAAAAAATGAATTAAAATAACTTTTTATAAATCATTTTATTCGTTACCACCAAAAATTAAACTACCAACTTCTTAACGTTGGAATTGAGCTCACTGATAAAAATGATTTCATATGACATTTTTTAATTTGTTTTATTTGTTATTTACTGGAAGTGAAAACAACATTGTTGTTGGCTGTTAATTGTATATTTTTTTTCTTTGTTGCAGTTTCTGTACCTCCAGATGCTGCGCCAGGTAAAATTTTCATTATTCTGTTGGTGGTTTAATTTTTTTTTTCTCCAATGAATAGATGTTTTACTTTAAGATAATGATAATGCACTAACGATTAAGAGCTAATGTCTATCTGGTTAACAAAATATTATCGTATTATATTTAAGCTTGTAATAAATAATAAGGACATACTGTAATCAATAATCGTGGAATTTTCGATCACTTATTTTTGCATTGCTTTTTAAACCAATTTACAATTTTTTTTCTCTAGGAAAAGTAAAAGAAATCTAATCTTTAATCTCGGAGAATGTACGTATTCAACGTTTTGAATTAGTCCCTAGAGGGGGGTTTTCCCCTTATGAAGTAAAAACACATGGGGTTTAGTACATAATCATGATATTGTTAAGCCCTAGATTGATTAACAAGTAATATTATTGATTCATCTGTCAGAATTTTTTTCATGATGTAATATATTAGCTAATAACATCAAATGCCAAATAGTCAAGTTCCAATTCAACATATCTATTGTTTCAAGATCGGATATATGAATTATATGATCATCTCAAGTTTTAAAGATAATAACGTGAAATATATATGATTAATGCAGGCACAGCTCCATCACATTCACCAGCGGAACCACCATCAGAATCTCCAGATATTCCACCGTCAACGGCTCCACAGCATGCAGCTAAAGCGCCGTCGCCTGCAGATGCGCCTTCTAATGACGCAGTAGATGCACCGGCACCGGCAAAAGCAGGAGCTGCGCATTCAGTTCCCGCCATCCCAGTAGTCCTTATTAGCTTGCTTCTTCTTACATTGGATATTGGCTTCTCTTTCATGGCTTAGATTGTCAGCAATGATGGTGTTAATTAGTTTGGTCTTTGTTTTGCATTCTTAGCTGGATAATGAGTGGTTCAGTGTTATGTTCTTTTTTTCTTCTTTCTCGTTTTTTGTGGAACAACGTTGTTTCTTGGTTTTGTTCCCATATGAATGAGACTCATTTATCTTTTTTGTCATATTATTTCGTGAATTCGATTTTTTCGACTTTTATTTTCAAAGTCAGCTTTGTCTAATCATGATGCTATTCAATTAAATGATTCATCAAATAAGCTATTAATCTGATATAATCTTGAAGATGTATGAGTTTTGATTGAATTAAAATTGGTGATTATCATTCAAATTTCAAGTAACTCAATCAACAGTTTTTCCCAAAATTGTTTCTATATATATGTAAGCAAAATTGTTAATAAAGGAAAGATTCATTCCCACAAATGAGTGCAATCTTCATTTTTTCATATTTGTTCAAAAGAGAACCTTTCACGTCGAAATAAAGGGAAACAAAAGTGTTGCCAATGCTAAATTGGGGTAGCTTGTTCGATAAATGGCCAATCAATCGAGCAATGTAATTCTTTTTATTTTTTTTTTCATAGGAGCAACTAGCAAGAATCAGGTCATGAATAAGTACAAAGAAGCTAAAAATATTTGCAGAAGTTGTTCCTACTTTTAATGAAAAATCATTTTGCATATACTCAAACTTAAGTCTCAGCCGAAGATTCGTTGAACCTAAAAAATAGTAATTTTAAATTTGAATAACAAAAATTTAGCAGTTTAATCTTATTAGAATTTTAGTAACAAGTAGATAAGACATTCGAGTTCAATTTCAAAAAAAAAACATTTTTTTTAAATAAAGTATATGAATAGAAAGAATAGAAATGGTCCCCTCCTACCCTTGGAGTTTTGGTCCTTTGAGATTTTAAGCCGCATCGATATTATCTTAGGCAATCCTAAGGAAAGGTTGGGTTTTGCCCGAATTCTTGTGGAGATGGAAGTCGCTGGTGAGTTCCCAGATCAGGTTGTTTTGGAGGCTGAGGATGGTATGCAGTTCACTCAAAAGATTGAATATGATTGAAGACCTATCTTTTGCTCTAAATGTAAAAGGGATGGTCATACTAAGGACAATTGCCCTAATAATAAAGGCATAATCAAACAAGTATGGCAAGTGAAGCGGAGATCTATCTCTGATGTTTCCAAAAAGCCTGGTGAGCCAGTGGAGTGTCATGGTGCACCGCCCGCCTAGAATCTGGTTACGGAGGGGTAGTGTGTGGAAGCTCTTGCAATATCTCCTGGTGTGCCTAATAGGAGCCCCTCTCCTATTATTGGTGCTGGTGATACTAGTCGATCGCAGTCCAACAATATGTCTCCACAACCTAGTGCGGGTGTGCCTATGGCTAGTTCTAAGGGTCCCCAGGTGTCTATGTTGTCCTTAATACTACTGTGCAGTTTAATGGAGTAGAGCTTGTTGGTAAGGAAGGGAAAATGAGAGGTTGTCCCCCTAATAAACTTAAATGCTAGCTTCATGGAACATACGGGAACTTAATGATCCCCACAAGCAGGGTGCATTGAGAAAATTGATTGTTAAGAGGAATTTATGGGCAATTGGTGTTGTGGAGACCTGTGTGAAGCTAGAAAAGAAGGAGAAAATTTTCAGACAATTGAACTTAGGTTCCTGGACCCTTCATGCTAACTATGAGCATGCTCTTCTAGGCCGCATCTAGCTGTTGTTCAATCATGTTGCCGCTTCTGTTGATGTGCTCTATTCCACATATCAACTTCTTCATTGTAGAGTAGCATGGAACCAACATTCGTTTTTGTGGACTCTAGTTTATGGTGCCAATCAATTTTCTCACAGGAAGCCTTTATGGGACAACTTGCAGGCTATCTTAACTAATACTTCTGTCCCTTGGCTAGTGCAGGGTGATTTTAATGCTATCTTGTCTAATAGTGAAAGAGTAGAAGGAAATCCATGTTGACTCTGATAGTTGTGATGATTTTACCAATTGTTTGTTTCATTGTGGATTACAGGAGCTAAAAAAATGGGCTGCCATTGCACATGGGCTAATAATCAGTTGGGAGACACTCATATTTGGAGCAAGCTAGATCGGTGTCTCATTAATGCTCACTGGTTGGATAGGTATGGCAATTCTGACTATACTACTCTTCCAGTAGGTATTTTTGATCACTCTCCCCTCATGGTTAATCTGTGACTTAATACTGCTATAGGGGTCAAATCCTTTAGTTTCTTTGATATGTGGCAGCATCATTCTCATTTTCATTTTATTGTACATGCTATGTGGGTTAAGAAAATTCCAGGTTGCATGATGTTCTCTGTTTGGAAACGTCTTATGCTTCTGAAACATGAACTAAAGAAACTTAACTAGGAACATTTCTCTGATATTTCTAAAAGAGTAGTTGATTGTAAGGCTATTTTAGATCAAACTTAGACTGTTTTGCAGTCCTCTCCTTTAGATCATATACTCCTTGATGAAGAGAGAGCTATTTGTCTTGAGTATAGGAAATTACTTGCCTATGAAGAACAATTTTATAAGCAAAAGGCTAGAGAAAAGTGGGTTAACTTAGGGGATTCTAACACCAGATTCTTCCATAATATGGTTAAATCAAGAAGGGATCATAATAAGACTGGTAGACTCACCCTAGAGGATGGGACTCAAGTCTGTGAGCAATCTGATATTTCATCTGCTATGGTTGAGTTTTATAAAAGACTACTAGGTGCTACTGATCAACCACGAGCTCATGCTGAGGTTGATGTGATGCAACATGGTCTCTTGATTACCAATGATAATGCAAGTGCTTTATGCTCTGAGGTATCAAGTGCAAAAATTAAAATTGCATTATGGAGCATTGATGAAAATAAGGCCCCTGGAATTGACGAATATTCTAGCACTTTTTTTAAAGCTTGCTGGAACACTGTTGGGCATGATATTACTGTTGCTATCGAGGATTTTTTCAATAATGGTAAGCTTCTGAGGCAAGTAAATTCTACTACACTCACTATTATTCCTAAAGTTCCAAGTCCCACATCTTTGAATGAATTCAGACCTATCTCTTGTTGTACTGTGCTATATAAAATCATTACCAAGATCCTCTCTAATAGACTAAGTACTGTTTTGCCCAAATTGATTCATCTTAACCAGTCTGCTTTCATTATTGGTCGCAATATAGCTGACAATGTGATTATGGCTCATGAACTTCTTTGGAACTATCATCGAGCCAACACTAAAGCTAACTGTGCCATGAAAATTGACTTGAGGAAAGCATATGATTCAATCCATTAGGATTTTATGGAAGAAATTATGCTTGCTTTTGCTTTTCCTTCCAAGTTCATTGTGTGGATTATGACCTGTCTTAGGACCAGCTCCTTTTCTCTTATGATCAATGGCTTTCTTGAGGGGTATTCTGATGGTAAAAGAGGCCTTCGACAAGGAGATCCTATGTCTCATTTGCTTTTTGTCCTCGGCATGGAATATCTTTCCAGATTATTTGATTTTAAACTCCCTGCATCTTTTAGATTCCATTCAGGCTGCAAAACTCTCAAATTGGTCCACTTATCCTTTGCGGATGATTTGCTAATCTTTTGTAGTAGCCATGTAGAATCTATTTCCTCTATCAATAAGATTCTCTCTCATTTCTCCTATGTATCTGGTATGCAAATCAATGAAGGCAAGAGCTCCATATTTTTTTTCCAGAACCTATGATAAGGTTAAGCATAATATTCTTAATCTTCTAAGGTTCAATGATGGGAAGTTACCGGTCAGGTAACTTGGTGTGCCCCTAATCTCTACTAGACTAAAACGTGAGCATTGCACTGTCCTTGTTAATAAAATTTGGTCTCGCATCAATTCTTGGACAACTAAATATCTATCTTATGCTGAAAGGCTTCAGTTGGTTATATCTATTCTTTGAAGCATCCAAGTATATTGGTGTTCTATTTTCTTACTTCCTAAAGCTGTCATTCAGACCATTGATAGTAAATGCAGAGCTTTTCTTTGACAGGGAAAAGAACAAGGCTCTAAAAGCCTTGTTGCTTGGTGCCAAGTATGCAAACCTAAAAAAAGAGGGAGGGTTTGGTATCACTGACCTGATCTATTGGAATAAAGTTGTTGTTGGGAAAAAGGTTTGGGAGCTAATTACTTGTAAAGACTCTTTGTGGGCAATCTGGATTACACGGCAAAAGCTTAAGAAATTAAGCTTTTGGGGTATTGTAAGGCCTCCTGATTGCAGTTGGGCATGGAATAACTTACTCTCTCTCTTAGAAGGGACATGATACATTGTTTTGATTATGTACTAGGAGATCGAAAAGACTTTCATTTTGGTACGACCCTTAGTTTAATGGCAATTATGTTCATGCTACTTTTCCATTTATTCACATTAGGGATTCTGATATTCCAAGGGAAGCTAATATTGCTGATATTTGGAGGCAAAACTACTGGAATTTTCCCGATCCCATAGATGAGGATACTGTTCTGCATGGCATGCGATTTTCATGATAAATCTAAATGTAAGCATATCTGATATGGTAAAATGGAAGCTCACTACTACTGGTGCTTACTCTATTAAAAGTGTCTGGCAAGAGCTGAGGCCTAAAACCCCTATTGTCTCTTGGTATAAGCTTGTCTGGAGTCCTACTATTCCTAGACAAAGTTTTGTGCTTTGGTTAACTATACTTGATAAGATTGCTATGAAAACAAGATTATTCCAATAGGGTTGTGTTCCTAATGACACTTGTGTCCTCTGCAATTCCATGCCGGAAACAGTTAGCCACGTATTCTTTGAATGTAGTTTTATCTCTTCTATTTGGACAGATTTATTAATCAAGTGCAGGTGTATGCGTCAAAATTGCCATTGAGAAGAGAAGTCAGTTTTTTCTCCCTCAAAACCAGGGCAAAAATAAACTCAGCAAATTTAGGCGCCTTTGTCTTTTCTGTTACAGTCTACTGGATCTGGTTTGAAAGAAATAAATGTGTTTTTGATCAAAGCATACCTTCAGGAAATAAAGTGTTTAATCATGTATTGAATTCTGTTGCTTTGAAATGTCAGCTGGATTGACTTAGTTTTAGCATTGTCTTTTTCGGTTTCTTTGTTGTATAGTTTGTATAGTGATGTTTTTCAGTGTAATGCTGTTATACAGATCATGATTTTGATCTAAGTCTAGTCCCCTTATCTCTCTGTCCAGGTGTGAGTCAGAGCTTGGTAAGGAACTTGACTAAGATTGATTCCACTGTGACTATACTTTGTATATACATTCTTTCATATAATGCAATTAATTGATTTACCAAAAAAAAAATAGAAATGGTCCAAGTGATGCGAATATCTAACACTTAAAATTGTATATAATGTAGAACAATTAATTCATGTTTTCTTTTATCTATTACGATTTATGGTTATTATTTATGCTATATAATTGACCAAAACTACAATGAGAATCCCTTTTTTAAAGAGAACCTAACCCTATCCTTCCCGATATGTATATTAATATAAAGCAGAATACACATATTGAAATATTGACATATGTCAGTCTAAATTGACGACATTTGACATCTTACTAATGTGACATATGTCATACAAAGATGTGTCATAAAAATAATAATAAATATGTTTACATTAGACATTTATATCAATTAACCAATTTATATGATAATTAATAAAACATACAATAAAAAATTAAAATATAAGAATGAGTCTATTGTTTAAAAAATAAACCTCAATTGCACATTTTAAAAACAAATATTATATGTACACATATTGGTTAATATACACAATAACAATGTATATTTTTTAAAAAAATCTTTATATTATTTTTCATATTACTATTATTATTTTTATCCGATCATATATATCAACCTTTTTTATTAATTTTGATCTATCAGATGTCCCTAAAAATTTATTGTCATAAATAAGTGCAATCTCTAGTATTGGTATTATGAACTAATAATTCACAATCAAATTGATTGTCATTGTAAAATGTGTTTTGATTATTGAATTTGTTAATATTTCAATTAGAGATGAATGAATGATTTTGGTTTATGGAATATCAATTTTTTGCTTCATTAATATTTTTAATAATTACTCATTCACAATGTAATTTTTTATCGATTATGCAACAAATGATAGTTGGCTTAACATATTGTTTGACCATTTTCTTGACAC
>CAODLS010825876.1:0-18625 GCA_948243855.1 Flueggea neowawraea | reverse complement strand
TCATCCGTAACAAGATGACAATAAAGGCCGTGATTGGATATGTCATGAATCTTGTAGAGAAGTGATAATGAAAGTGATGGATTTGTTCCTCTTGTGAAGACTGATATCTTTAGGCTACTTTATGAGTAGGATTGATGGAATGTATGCATACTCAAATGAATTGATAAAGAATTATCAATGTCATTTGGCATATCAATATACTTGGGATCAAGAAACGCATTAAGTATATAAGGTTGACATGTGATCATGCATTATGCTTAATATAGATATCGCGAGACAAATGACTAAATATCAAATTGTGAAAGGTTAACTTGGATCACTGAATCCACTTGATTTTGGGGTGACATAATGTATTACTAGATACTGCTTGTGGACAATGGGCCCAAGTGTTTGGGATGAGGCTTATTGTCAATTTCGAGTGGGCCTATTGGGTCACACAATATAAAACGAATTGGATTGGATTACAAATGTTCTCTTAATTGGTAAATGAATTATTAAGATAATTAATTTGATTAATTATTAATAATCTAGGGTTTTATAATTTATATCTTATTTATGATATAAGATATTAATGTAAAGGACTTTTAATTTAATTCGCTTATTAATATTGTTATGGGTTTTATTTATGTGTGACATAAATTCGGCCCATAGATATTAATAATAGAGTGATTTATTTAATGATAATGTATCATAAAATTAAAAGCCCAATAAACGTAGAAAACCTTGTGGAATTCGGCATACATTAAATAGGATTAGAATCATTATGCTTGTTGGACAAGGGATAGAAAACCTAGTTCAAAAGGACAAGGGTTTGGTGTATGGAGGCTGAATTTTTCTCCTATTTTTTAGGAATGTAGGTCGAATTTTTTCCTCCTTTCTTAGGAGTGTGCCTAATTTAGATGTAGGCTTGACTTCTTTTAAGATAAGAAATAGGCAAACCCTAGTGTGCCTCTTTAGGATTTCTATGTGCCTATAAATAGGAGTCTCATTCTTCTATTTTGGTGTGGCAAAGCCGAATTTGTAAGTGTCACAAACAAAGAGAGAAAATTATTTGTGAGAATTAGAATAGAGATTCTAAGTGCTAGTACACTCCACCAATCCAAGGAAGTTCGTTTGTATGGATACCCTTAGACACGTTCGCGCAAAAGCAACGTGAGAATTTGTGGTTCGGTTTTAACACTAAAAGCTACATTAACAATTCATTTGTTCATATAATCAAGCTTTGGTTTTAAGGTAAAACCCTAACCCTAATCGTTTATGTATATATGCATGGATCCTTGGTGGAATTCTAGGATAAAATTTTTGTTATTTCTATTTCATTATCAATTGAATGAATGCCATATTCTAGTTATGCATTCCAACAAGTATAGGCCACTAAAGGCACAAGTATAGCCGCTTAGACAAATGATACAACTCTGGTGTATCAAGACTACACTATCTCGTAGCTGGATGTCCCAAAACAAAATGTTTTTATCAAAACATTTCAAAAATATATTTATATTCAAGATGCTAAACAGATAGCATATGAAAACAAACATGTCATTTCTCCAAAAATAATAACAAACTTTCAAACGAAATATTTATTACAAAAGTATTTAGTTTTAAGAAACAAAACTTATTTCAAACAAAACATTCGCTCAGGAATATATTCTCAAAAACCAAAACATTTATTGAAGATATAACAATAAATATTAAACATAATATTTATTTCAAAAACCAAAAATATTTTTAGAGAAAACCGAGTTTCCACAACAGAGATTTTCATGTATACCAAATTTTAGGATTTCTAATCCATTAATTATTCCAAATTTCATACCAAGTTCAATACATAAAAAACATATACAGAATTTAGAGGACACAACCTACGTGTCTAAAGTGTTACCACACTCACTTAATCGTCGAACAAATAATCTAGAGCACAGTCCACCGGTGAATGACTAGTCTCCTCGGACACCAAGCAAAGCTGGAAAAAACATTACATACACAGATCCGACATGGTACTGTGGAGGTACCGAAATGCGTGCAAATGCATATGCAATCCCAAATGCTCAAACAAACCCGAAAAATCCATTTCGGGCCAAAGTCTAACATAATAAACCAAACATTACGCCTTGGTGTAAAATTAAAGTTTAGTCATCGAACTTTGAAAAATTACCATTTAGTCCCCAAAATATTCCAACTTAATATTTTGGTCCCAACTCCCCAAAATAATCTATGACTCCGCATAAAATCTCCGAATAATCACATTAGTTTCCAAACAAATCAAAATCTCAAATTATTCCCTAAAATACAAACATCACATTTGGTTATCAAATGACAAATTACACAAATAGTCCATAAATCCGATTCAACCGATATAAATCGAATCTAAACACCAACATTGAGTCTAAACAATCTCCTATGCATGAATCCATCATCATATTCAAGAAACAAACTCAAAATCATCTAGATTTCTCAACTTCAAATTTGGATTTCTATGCACCCTAGAAATAAATCATCAAATCACAACACCCAATACATATCCATTGTATTCCCAACTCTAATCTATCAAGATACAACAAAAACAGCTCCAGATTTGTCAAGAAAATCATCAAAACCTAAAACCCTAGCTCAAGAACATACCCATTTCGTTCTAACTCAAAAACCTTTAAAACCAAAGTTTAATCCTCACATTTCGGACCTCTAGCAAACATAATCAAACAACAATCAACTCCCATTTCAACAGAAATCAAAATTTCAAACCTTAACATCAAATTCGACCAAAACCCTAAAATGAACCATTCATGAACATAAATGATGAAAGCAGAGATTAATGAAATGTTCTTACCTCAAGAATCGAAGTGGAATCGATGAGAAGCAAGGAGGAACGAAGAGAGACAGATTGAGAGAGTTTTGGGTGAGTTTGGGAGTGAAAATAACAAACAAGGTTGGAGGAAAAGGGTATTTATAGACCCCAAAGCCAAAACACAACGTTTCACCAAAATCTACTCAGAAACGGATCACTATGTGCGTTGCACAGACCATAACGCACACAGAAGGCCTACAACGTGTGTAATGTATTGTGCAACGTGTATAGACGGGGAGAAAAAACCACGGCCCTAACCCAGAAATCGCCCTACGTGCGCAACACCCTAAACAACATGTGTTATGTGTGTACAACGTGTGTTATGTGTGTATAGCGTGCATAGACGAGGTGATTCATCTCCAGACCAATTATGCTTGATGATAGCTTCCATACAATGCATGTTAATGATCCCCTAGACGCATTTCTTGCAAAATTTTTCACTTCTAACATGTTTCTAACTTAGAAACACAACCTCCAACTCTTCCGGAGCAATTCTAACTCTCCAAACTTGTCACACATCTTCATTAGACATTCTTAGTCATCAGAACATCATCTTGGATATCCATATTCAAATTAACACCAAAGGAAGTTTAATAGAAATTGAACGGAGTTTGACAAAGGCCTTGTTGGAATTGAACGGAGAGTTACAGAGAGATTCATCGGAATGGACGGGGTATTACAAACCCACACGCTTCATTAATTTTCACATCATTATTTTTGGTAGAAATTTTTTTTCTGTTTCTCATTTGTGATTAAATTGATGTGCATCGTGTGTTTGGAAAACGATATTAACTTCATTGTATGTTCAATCCGTACTTTCATTAATAAAAAAAATATAAGTTTGATCTTAAAAGCAAAGATGTTCTCTAACTACATTTATCTTTTTTTAATAAAACTTAATTAGAAAAATCATGTTAACGTCTTATAAAATATTATCTTAACAAAGATTAAAATGGATTTCTAATTAATTTTAGTAGTTATCAAATAAGCTTAAATTTGATTGTCACCATATTACTTTTATTCAAATATAAAAAATAAAACTAAAAAATTATCATGATCAATTTTTTTAAAATGAAATTAATCTAATTAGTATCTCTTTAGTTTGGAATTATAGGGAAAAGCACAAAAATATATAACAAAAAACAAGATGCAAATTTGAAAAATGGAACACACGTGTCAAAAGATGTTAGAAATGGAAACACAGAGAAAAGGATTTAAAAAATACCTCAGTTTGACCGCATATTGTACACACGTTAGCAAATTGATGATGTGTTGACCACACTCCTTGACTAGTGAAAATGAGTACAAACCGAAAACAACAAGAGTACAAAACGAGTATAACAACAAAACGAGAAAAAAAATCAACAAATGAGTACAACATTTTAAGAAATATTTTAATTTTTTTCTTTATTATTCAGTAAAATTATAAGTACAAATGAGAACAAAGCGACTACAACTCAAATTTAGCAATTGTTAAATAAATTTTAGAAAAAAAACACTATCTCCTTCATGGGGCTACAAACTAAGGTTCCAAAACTCTAGCTTCCGCCCTTAGGCCAACACCCACCACTGCCTCTTTTGCAAAATGTGTCATTCTCTCTCTCTCTCTCTCTCTCTCTCTCTCTCCCCCTCTCTCTGTCGTGCGTCACACTCTCTCTCCATACCTAACTCATTTACGACTCATTACCACTAGCATCCAACTCGTCCTCACAGCTCGAAAGCTCAACCCGACTCATACACCAGTGCTTGCTTGAACATGTTGACTTGAAGGCCCCTACCGTCATCGTTCTCTTCTTCTTGTCATCTCTGTCTCGCTCTCTCCGTCTCTCTTTGTCATTCAAAAAGAGGAGGATAATGAGAAGCTCGGTGGCATCAGCGGAGCAGGAGGGGTGGAAAAGAGAGAAGGCGTTAGAGATGTCGATGACGGTGAAGAACGACCAAGTCGTCGCGACTGTGGATATCAACTTCAAATTGTGACGGCGGATAGACTAGAGGGAGGGAAGGAGGAAGGGGGAAGAAGAAGAAGAGAGGAGGAAAAGTGGGGCGTGGCAGAGACGACACTGTTGATAGAGGCAGAAAAGGAAGAGAAATGAGAAGTGAGATTCGAGAAAGAGAAGTTAGATGAGAGAAGGGGATTATGAGGAGAGAGAAACTAAAAAAAGGTATAAATATTGTGGCATTAGTGAAATTAAAAATGTGATTGTTGCATACCATAAAATATAATCCTTGTAGTGCATATGTAAAATTAAAATTTCAAAAAAAGAAGAAGACATGGAGTGTAATTTCCTCGAAATTATATCGGAAATTGTAATTATGCTTATATTACTTATGAATTTCACCATTTAGTTAGATATTTCACAAAATTTCTCGTGGATAATTCTAGAGATAAAATACCCAATTTTATTATCACCAGGACACGTTTTCTTTGATAGATTGACGGATTCTTTCATGAATTATCCATTTTTATTTAAATTTAGTCATTTTAAATTTATTAATTTTATATGCCTGAATTTAAGATCATTATTAAATTTATAATAATTAAAAAATAGTTTGACAAAGGATTTTATTATAGATTTAAGATTAATTATTGTTATCTCTTATTTGTGACTCCAGTAAGACAAATTGATAAATATTTGTCGTGGATATGAGATGTGTCGATAAAAAAGACAAGACTGAACCAATTAATAAAGCCTTTTTATCTTCAACCAACCCTTGTGGATTGTCTCTCTATTCCTACCTCTTAGCTGCCGCATTTATTAGAGAAGATTTCGGATTATGCATTGGATGGCCAGTGGGATCTCCCCAATTCCTTGCCCCTTGAGGTTAAGCAAGCCGTGGAGAGTTTTTTTTTTTTGAAAGAAAGTGCGGATGTCTGTCTTTGGCCTTATGCCACCATTGGGGCTTTCTCAGTGAAAATTTTTTATCGGGTGGTTACGGGGTGCAAGGATGTAAAGCCTTGGACTATGTTTTTATGGAAGCAGTACATTCCCCCCATCACGTTCCACAGTGGGTTGGCGAGCTTTCCTAGGCTGCTTACCAACGAAAGATAAGTTATTGCAAAAGGGTTTCCAATTTCCTTCTCGCTGCCCTTTTTGTAAACAGAAGGGTAAGAAGCTTGATCACCTCTTTGTTAAGTGCCCGGTATCCACACAGGTTTGGTCTGCTATCTCTTCTCTTTTTGTTGTTCGGGTACATACTGTTGGAAGTTTGCAAATGCTGATAGTTGAAGCTATGAAAGCCTATTTAAGCCCTCAGGTCAAGGCACTTTGGAATGTTGCTATTGTTAGTGCCATGTGGGTTTTGTGGAGTACCATAAATGACTACATTTTGCATGACTTGACGGTTAGTATCTTCAATATGCTTGGTCGGGTATGGAAATGTATTAAGGAGGCTGATCATTTTCGGATTAGGTGCATGCACAACACATTGGATGAGATGAGGTTCTTTAGCAATCTCGGTATTATGGGCATGCCCATAAAAGCCCCTAGGATCATTCCGGTTGCTTGGAAACCACCACCAGCATAATGGATTAAGGTTAATACAGACGGATTCGCTTTTGGCACTCCTCTTTCTTTTGGTGCAGGTGGCATTTTTCAGAATGCCAGAGGGTTTCTTAAAGGAGCTTTTGCATTCTCTATAGGGGACTCACCGGCTTTCATTGCTGAACTCAAAGTTGCTATTTTTGCTGTCATCAAGGCGTTGGATTTGGGTTGGCAGAAGGGTTGGCTTGAAAGCGATTCTATATTTGTTGTATCGTTTTTCAAAGCCAAGACAATGGAAGTTCTTGGTGTTGTCAGTTGCAATGGGCAGACTGTCCTAGCATGCTTAATTATATGCAGGTTGTAGTTTCTCATATTTATAGAGAAGGCAAGGGTTGCGGATAATTTGGCTAATTTTTCTATCGGTAATCCTAGTAGTCATTGGTGACATTCTTTTCCTGATTTTTGTGGCCACCTAATGTTTGAGGATTTTTTCTCCATAGAGACTTACAGTTTTATGTAGGCTCCTATATGGATTTTTGTAAGGATTTTCAATTTTATTAATAATACTTGGGTGTGTGAGAAGGTGATGTAGGTGCTAAAAAAGTGTCAACTTAATTGAGATGTCCGAGTGCACCACTAATTTTTATATCCTTACATTTCAATAAAAAAATAAAGCCTTTTTATCTTCAATGTGAATACTAAAATGGATTTAATTGTAATATATTTTTTCACATTTAACAGACTTTTGAATGTTAAACGATTATAAAATTAATCTTCTTGTTGTTATATTAACAAGTTTTTGAAAAACAATTAGTACCTCAAAATTGAAATAACATTTTTAGATGTGAGAAAGTTCTACAAAAACGGGTGCATCTCTTAATTGGTTTAACTATTAATACTTATTTGAGTCTATCTTTATTACAACAACTAAATTAATACAACCATAAATGACATCATCTACAGGCGGTTTGATATGCAAAATAAAGATTTTTGTCAAAAATAACAAGTCGACGAAAACATTGTTGGCAAAGAAATTATTTTACTACAGTTATAATATATTTTATATTGAATAAAATTAAATAATAAAATATATTTATACTAATATGTTTAACTTTTTTTTATCATATATAAAATTTTATGTAATTTTTAATTTATATCTCTTATATTTAAAATATTTTATAATATGTCATATTTTTTATTAAAAAATGAAATATTTTTTTATAAATAATAATTTAATCATATAATATACAAATTTTATCACAATATTTATAAAAATATCATTTATTTGCAACGCATCTGTTCAAAGATGTGGAAGCTCTCCGACAACAAATTTTAAATTTTAATGTGTCGAACAGAACCCAATGAAATTCCCCACGTAATCAAGAAAACAAAAGCTTTGCGAATAAAATAGACTTCTACAAACACGTGTATATATCTAACTTGTCTGTCTCAAAACCAGAACGAGGAAAGCTGTAATCTTATTCTCCACATTTCTTTCTCTTTTGTCTGAACACGTAGGGACGGATATTCCGTGGGAACAGAAGAACTCTCTGTTTCTATTTATCTGTAAAAGAAAAAAAAAAAGAAATGAAGAAATGCTTTCGGATCTTGAGAAGATAGCATGTTAAGTGTAGATTTTATATATGATACAACAAATTCAATGATGGGAGACATGATTTTGCTTTGAAAAATCAATTGATCCTCTCTCTCTCTTTCGCTTGTTTTTTGTTATTTTCTTCTTTTTTGCTTTTAAAATTTTCAATCTGTAACACCATGAGGAAGAAGCTCGATACCCGCTTCCCAGCTGTAAGTTTCTCTTCCCTCTTCTCTCTGTGTAGATTTTTTTTTTGTTTTTAGTTTGTGTGGTAGCTGAGAAATCGAGCAAAGGAAGTAAAGGTTTTTTATTGATCATTTTTTTGGTTTGAATTTCATTCTTTTTCATCAAAGATGGGAAATTTGAGTGAATATTTGTACTGGGTTTGGCTTAAATGTTAATTTAGGTGTGATCTTAATGCGATGTTGTGACTCTGAGGAGAATTAGCTGATGTGGGTGGTGTATTATTTTAGGGGTCTGATTTGTTCTTGTTGAATTCGTGTAATTAACTCCTGAATTTGTCTATTTCCATTCCAGAAAGGAAGTTAAAATGGTTATTTCGGGTTTGGGATTTACATTTTTCCCGATTTCGTGTATGGCTGGTCGTCGTTGTAGTGAATTGATACTTGAATCAGTTGAAACGAGTTATAATATTTTGAAAAAGATAAATGAAGTTGACTTCATTCTATATGTTCAATTTTGTTTCATGAGTTACTATTTGGGCTTTGTCTGAGCAGTTTCGGCCTTCAGGGCCTCTCTTTTTTCTGGGAAATTACTGTGTTTGTATTTCCTATTTAGTCAGTCGATAGTGTTCAGTCGTGTATTGGGAATACACCCCGCCGCCACGCCGCCCCCCCCCCGCGGGAAAGAATTGGTGTTCTCGGGATGGACTCAGATCCACTTATTATTATTTTTCTGACCCAATTAGTGTTAGGTTTGCTCATTGTGAAGGATAAGTTTCTATGTTCTGTGGCTCTCTTGTTGTTTGCAATTCGATCTTATGGGCTTGGTTTAGTTGTTCAAGTGTGAATTGTTCAGAGTTTGTGTCAATACATTTGGAAGCTTTTCAATATTGTTCATGAGGGGTTGTTCGTGCTCTAAATGCATTATCATGGATATTTCTTTTTTATTCTTGTTGGAAAAATTGTTTTCTTTTCTGTTATTTGTCCTTTTTGAACATTTTGTACCATGTTGCATTTGAATTTCTCATTTCTATTGGGCATACCTTGTTCCAAGTCCAACTTTCTTTCCTTTATTAAACTTAATAATGTTTTTTTTTTTCCTGCTTGATACACAGGAATCCTTTTGTGTATCTTCAGCATCAGAAATTAAATTTTTTATATTCATGGAGCATGTTTTATACATCTTTTTATAATTATTCCTTATTTTTGGTGGATTGTGCCTAGAAGTATCTAGAAGTCTGAGCTTCTAACAAGTATTTGCATGGCTACTATTCTGGAGATGATTGAAAGAGCATTTGTCCATTCTCTTTGTCTTGAATGTAAAATGTATCGCAAATATGTTTATTCAAGCGAACGGTGCATGGCTTCATGTATAGTTGAAATTGTGTGACAATTTGATGAAGGATCCATTACATGCCCTTGCTCATATTCTCATATATATGTCCTTGGTAGATTGTACCTACTAGGGGTGTTAATTGTAGCCTTGGCAACTTTTCTTGAGTATATTTCCAAAATGTCAGAGATATCTTGCAATTTGTTGGTGATACAATTTTCCATTTACTTCAATTAATGAAATTCCTTTCATACCTTGATATTACTTTAAAATTCTTGGAGAGAGCCTGGATGAATATCAAGGGCAGGCTTTGGCAGTTACTGCTTGGACCTTGATTTTGTGTCTAATTTCTTTCATTTTATGTCCTGGAAAGAAAATAATTGCTTATTTTGTTGACAACAATAACCTGAGGACTAGGTGAGATACTGAAAAAAAGTAATGAATTTAGTTGAACAATATTAGTGAAAAGAGAACAGAAAACTAATCGCAAGACAAACCATCCTAAGAAATTTAGAGCAGAAACCTAGATTGTCATTAGAAACAATTTTGTTTTCTCCCACTTCAATTGAAAGATTAGATTGGGGGTAGTGTAAGTGAAAAATGAGCCAAATGCAAGTGATTTTTTAAAATGACAATGGAGCTATCTGCTAAAATTTTTTGGAAAACATTATATTATGGCACTAAATGTGCCAAAAAGTTTATTGCAATGAAAGTTCTTTCATGCACCTCATTCCTTGTTGTTTACTGCCCAAATGATATTCTGCTTTCTGTTCATAGTTTCAATTATCTATGCACAAGTGTCTGGAAACACATTTGATAATCTGCTTGGTTAGCTTTATTCCATGCTAAAAGATAACTAGAATTTCCAGTTAGAATGATAAACTATCGAATGTGAGTGTCACATTCGTGGTGGTTTGAACACATTTGCTTTGCAGCAATCTTTTTCTTTCTTAGGTTTGTTACTTTAGAGAATTAGCTGCTACTTGTGACTTGATGTCCAGAGAGGCCTGTCTAAAATATGATAATTCCTGCTTATGTTTAACCTCCCTAGACACTCACTGAAATATCTGTTTAAACATACTAAACGGCTTTGGTAATGGGCTTTAAGTGTTGTTCAAATATTTTTTTTTTGCTAGGCCCGCATAAAGAAAATAATGCAAGCTGACGAGGATGTTGGGAAGATAGCTCTTGCAGTGCCTGTTTTAGTTTGTAAGTGGCTGCAACATTGACTGTTTTAGCTGTTAAAATTCATGAAATATGTTCTTATTTCTTTTTTGGCTATTACTGCAGCTAAAGCATTGGAATTGTTTTTGCAAGACCTTTGTGATCGTACATATGAGATGACCCTTCAGCGAGGAGCTAAGACGATGAGTGCTCTGCACTTGTAAGTGAGAATTTGTTGAATGGATAGTTAACCATTGCAGTTTTAGTTTATTTATTATTTCCTCATGACAGCAAAATTCTGTGCGGAAGTGCTCTCTGATGTACTCAATTGAGTTAAAATATAAATAAATGAAGTGTGATGATGAATGGAGTGGAATTTCTTTCCTTCTTTATATGAACATGGAAAATAAAAGAATAAAAAACTTTTCAAGATTACTCTAAATTTCTACAATCTGAAGTCTGAACCCAAAGATGTTTTTGCTTTCTTGACTCTGTTGGAGATGGTTATTAGTTATGTGCTTTCACAATGAGTAACTTTCAATTGATCCAATTTTTTGATAATCTGAAAGTAGTTCAAAATTAACTAAATATTGTAAAATCATCAATGTGGCATGAACTTTTACTAGGTCTTTTTTTTTTCTATGTTTTCAGACAACCAAGAAACTACCATTAAGATGTTTGAATTAGTATTTGGGTATTTGTTGTATTATCACTTTAATTTGTTAAGGCTGTTGTTTCTTTTACTTTCTAATAAGTGCGGGTATATACACTATAAAATTATGGAATCACAAGCAGTTGAACAATATGCCATAACATCCAACCCTCCCTGCAAACTGTATGGCATATTTTGCATCAGAATCATATCTTTGTTAACCTTTCCCACCTTTTGATAAATATCTATCTGTGTTCATTCTTTCCTACTGCAGAAAACATTGTGTGCAGAGCTACAATGTGTTTGATTTTCTGAGAGAAATTGTTGGCAGGGTTCCTGACTATAGTCATGGTCATCATTCTGACACTGCTGCAGATCATAAAACTCTGCACAAGAGGTTGCTAACGAAATTTAGTCATAATTTATTTATTTTTTCCTTTTGCTCTCAGTTAATGATGTAGATCGACAATTTTCGTTACTAATTTATGTGTTCTGCTGTTAGGAAGCCGGCAGGAGATGAATGCAATGACAGTGATGAAGAAATGAAGAAAAGCAGGATGGTATGATATTTTTTTGAGGAACCGTTTGAATATTGTCACATAAATGATGCTTAATTTTTTTCGTTTGCTTGAGATCGCTCTTCATCTATGGTTGCTATGAGCTTATACCAGCCTTTGTTTTTCCTGATGGATATTAATTTACCTTGGTTTGACCTCTGGAAAACTATTGGCATTTATTGTATGTTGGATTGTGGATTGGATATGTTTAAGATTTCCCTTAAAGGGAACATGTTAAACAGTTCAAATGACTTCTGTTCAATTTGTATATAGATGGTATATTGTAGGATTTACTGAGAATTAAAGCAAGCTTGTTTCTTGCAGCACGATGCAGGCAGCAGTGGCAGAGGAAGAGGTCGTGGTCGAGGGAGAGGCCGTGGACGAGGTGCTCGAAATTTGGAAAGAGAATCATCTCATCGCGACACCGAATCTGAAATCTGCACTAAAGTTCAGCAGAATGTCAAAAATAATTTGAATAATCTCTCGGCGGTGGATAATGATTCAGTTCCCAAAGAATCATTCCAGGAAACAAAGATGGCTGAAGATGGCATCAATCCACCAGAGCGAAACTTTGATCTGAATGCGGAGGTGAATGAGAATGATGAATCAAATGCTACCGCTGCAACCGCAGCTGAAGCTGCTTCGGCCACAGAGGCGGCGGCAACCACAACGGCAGCAACCCATACATCATCATCTGCAGGGCCTGCTGCTGAAACTAGTCATGAAGAATACCCAGGTTGGTCACTCTCTGAAGTGGACAAGATGGCCATTGACCCTATTCAACTTGCACAACTTGGCACAAGATTAGATGAGGAGGAGGAAGATTATGATGAAGAAGGCTAATAACAAGTAGTGTAAGCTTCTAGAAAAGGTCAGCAGTTGGGATTAATAGTTGATGGTACAGGCCGATAGTGGGATGAAACGAGTGAACCACAAAGCCACTCGATAACTGCTTATCGGGTTACATGAGCTTTCTTGTGAAATGCTTCAATTTAGATTTTTTTTCCTTTTCATAATTTCCCACTCTATATAATATGCCTGTCCTGTCGTTCCATTTGCTAACATCCTTTTCCAGAGGTAGATTTATTGGCAATTTCATGAAACTTAGCCTTGTAATTCCAACTACCTAATGTAGCAGAACCTGACACCTTTGAGGTAGTTGTTTGAGCATTTCTTGTATGATTATGTTTTCTTCTCTTTATTGACGATTTATTAGCATCCAACTGTTGATTATTTGCCGACTAATTACAATGTGCCGGGTATCGGATATTAACCTCACGTTCACTAGTTGGTCGTTAAGCAGTGTCAAGGTGCCAACTCAGTGTCAAGGTGCCAACTGAATTGTTAACAGTGAAGTTAGTCGGTGGTTAAGCAGTGTCAAGGTGCCAACTGAATTGTTAACAGTAAGAATAAGACTTCGTTTGGATTTCCTCTCTAAATTCCCCCTCTATTCTCTCATATTCTTGAACGCCATTCTTGGGGGTTCCCTAGCCAATTCCCAAGTAATTAGATATCAAAACCATACTTTCGACAAAGAGGAACAAAACAATATGGTGTAAGCAACTCGATCCAAGAAATTGGAAGAAAGAGTAAACCAGGTGGAATCATGACAACCAGTATCGATGGCGGAGTTGCAGTCCAGAAGTTTCAGGAGGAGAAAGTGATTGAAAAGCAGACAAGAAACATGAAGCAAGTTCTACTACTACTTATGGTGATAATCTAAAGAACCGGATGTTTCGTAGCGTTAAACAAGTGATGCAGCCAGAACTACTGTTACAGGAGCAGTTATCAATCCAAACTTATATAATTTACATTACTTCAAAACCACGGACACATAATTCTTCTTTAGCCCTTTAAAGATTATATCAAACACTTTAAAACATTACTACAAGTCATTGAATAACATTACTATAAGTCATTCAATAAGGCTCGATGGAACAAATTCGGTTCCCTATCTCAGTCCCTCTCATTAGAGGCTATCTTTTCACTAATTAAAATTTATGTTTAAGTTAATAAAACAGAGTTTTATTTTCTATTATTTTCTATTTTTTGAAAATAAAAAACATTTAAAAATTTTATTTGTGAATCAATTTTTTTGTTTTTAACTTTTTTTTTTATTTTTGCATCTCTATTTTCTAATTTTCTAAAAACTAATAAAAATTTATGAACTAAACAGTCCCTATAAATGTCTCTGATCAGACCCTTGCTATGCACCATTAAAAAAAAGCACCATTAAAAAAAAAAAAGAGTTGTTTTAAGGATGTACAAGATCTTATCGGCACATTCACACACCGACACACGAGCTATTGAGTCAGAAGACTATACACCAACTAAAACTTTAAATCCCAAACTTCATCACGCTTATTGACATAGATGTTCAAGAATCCTATTACAAGTTACTTATTTGCAAGTCCAGAGTGGGTTTATGAAGCTTAGGCATGTGGCGCCATCTGGTTGAGAAGGTAGCCCCCCTGATGGTTCTTGTGCACCTCAACCTTGAACTTCTCTTCACTGCTTCCCCTCTTCACTTTTAGAACCATATCAAATTTAGCAACATCATCTAGCACCTGCTTCCGATTTAATAACCAACATGAAGGCATTCGTTAAGCAAATAGTCAATTCAGGTAGAGGGCATAAAGACGCAGAGTAATTTAATCGTTTCAGATATTGATGAGTCGATAAATTCTAGCAAAACCCACAATGAGAGGACTAAATGAATAGCATCATCAAAACAGAGTTTTCGTATAATTATATTCATCCTATATTCATAACCCCAAAATAATGTTATGATTTTAAATTGGATTCTATGCCTAGCTGGAACCACATTCACATCACACCCCATTTTCAGTATTTGAAAGAACGACAAACATAAGTTGGAACAATATACTGTAAAAGGATTCTAACCTCAGCCTTGGCATGAACAACCTCTTGAAGTTCATAAGGGAACAGCGAATTAGACCTCTGCTGGATGGTCTTCACAGCGTGATGTGCTGCATCTTGAACGGCAGGATCATGCTCTGGCACCTGTTTCCAGCCTGGACCATGCTCATCTGCATTAACAATACGCTACTATCAACCATAATTGGAAACAATTATATTAGTAAGCTTGTCCACTACTAAGTGTATGTTGTAGCAATTCAAATGTTCTTAAAGCTTGGACAACCAGTACTAAAAATTTTGATGGTCCAAAAAGGTCACTATAAAAGGAAAAATTAAACAAAAGGAACTCAAGAAAATTAGTAGAAATAAACCTTGCTTAACCCCGAGATCTGAAGACGTGAATTGAGGGGCATCCTCAGCATACTTGAACTCCTGTAATTCTTTGTGATTAAGCCATGGCTTCACCCAAACCTTAGCTTCATAAAGCTTCTTCTTCCCAGCCTCAATCGCCTCGATCGTAAGATGATGCAAAATCCCCGCAACCACTTGCTCCTTCGCCTTCAACACTCTGATAAACTCCAGCAGTGCGTTCTGCAATCAACCCCAAATCCATTCAACCAATCCATTCAAAAACCTCAAACTAAAAATAATTCTATTCAGGCAATTGTTGTTGGTACATTTTTTGATATCAAGAACAAAACTAAAATTTATAATCATTCAACAATCAAATTAACTAAAATTTCAGAAAACTGAAACATTAACGCCAAAATGTCACACCTAAATTCATATAAATTATAATAAATTAATGCTTGGCAATACAAAAAATTCCTTTGAAACCACAAAGCATAATACCGAATAGGCTAAAACAAAGAAGTCAAAGTCAACAATTTAAAAAAAACCTCTTTCATGTTATGCTCTTCAACGGCGAATCGAGCCAGGCCGTCGATCTCGCCACTTTTTTGGGAACTTTGGGATTCGCAAACTCCTCCGAGCGTGGCCATATTTTCGTCGCAGACACTCGACTCGACGAATTGAAAAGAAGACGGGAGAAATAATAGTAACAGTAAGGAAGCGAGGGCTTTAGCGAAGAGTGGAGAGTTGTTATGGAGAGCCATGATGGGGAAGAATGGGCTCTCTATACGTAGAGTTTTGTAAATGGTGGTGGCCTTCGAAGCATGGTTGCTTTATTTTCGTGCGTGTGAGCGGGAAGGGCCGTGAGATGTTGACGCGTGCAGAGGACGTGTTAAGCTATCGTCTCAGCTTGCGTGTCAGTGGATTTGTTCTTTGCTTAATGAGTAAGCGTAACTGGGATAGCCATTTCCTCCTCGGAATCAAAGACATTAGTTCAGCATCCTTATGGTTTCATGCAATCTGTTATTGCATCCCTACCCTTTGGAGATCTCCTGTCAAATAACGTGCCATGTCACCGGTAGTCTGGTATAAATCCTCGTGAAGCCTGCGGTGATGTTTATAGAGTATAAGACATTGAGAGGGCCATCCATGCTTATGAGGAAAGTTTTATTGCTTATTTCAACCCTTTTTTAATGAGGAAAATACATCCATGTCTTTTTTGTCATTTTGATTTCACATATGCAATAAGGAGGTTATATGCTGTTATGCAACATTTTAATTTACATTTCACAAATACAACAATTTATATTCAGATTCTTTCTCCTCAAACTCTCCTCACCCGACTTTCTTTCTCTCCCTTCTCTCTTTTCTTTATTTCATGCTCTCCGCCTCTCTCTATGGTTTCTGGCCCCTCTTCTATCAGCCAAACCCTAGTGAGGAAGAGAATGGCGACAGTGTGAGGTGAGTGAAAGCGAGGAAGAGAATGTCGCGAGAAGTGACGCGATGATTAACTAAAGTGATAGACAACAACGACGAATAACCAAGAGAGAGAAAGAGAAGCGATGGCGATGGAGATATAGCGAATTCTGAACTGTTCAAGTCAAATCTGGAGCGAGAGAAGGTGGTGGAGGCAAGTGTGATGACTGAGGAGGCAATGGTGGAGATCTTATCCTGTGATTCCTCATTCAATAACCATAGGTTGATGCTAAACCTCGACAAAGTCTTTTTGTATAGAAGATATCCATTCACAACAAGTCATTGAATCAATCCAACATAAACAGAAGATATCACATAAAATACATCATACCCATTCATAAATGTATCAAATATCCATCAAGAGTCTATATCACTCAACCCTAACAAAGAGTTTAGGCTACCATGATCATGTTCATAAAAATAAGACAATGAACTAATACACAAATCAGGGTAAATAACTATGAAAATAAGGAGAAAAAAATAGAGAATAAGGTGTAGGGAAAGTCTTTCTAGGTTGTTTTGGAGAGAAATCCTTAAGCCTTCAAGTCATCTTCTTCCTTCCTTCCTTCCTTCAAAACCCTAAATTACGTTCTTCACAAAAAAGAGGGAGAAAAGAAATGTTTTGTTGCAAAAATAAAAAGATGTAAAGTCTAAAAGTGTGTGGGAGAGTGACTAAGTAGGGGTATTTATACCATTGACATGTGGTAAAACCCTAGTAAATTTGTGTCAAAAAATGCCCTAAGTATATGCCTTTTTTCCACCAAAAAGAGCCCTAACTGCCATTTTATTTTGTCTTCTTTTTATGAGGGTCATGGTCGTGACATTGGGAAGGTCACCACCGTGAGGGCATTCTGTTTGGGGTCACGGCCGTGACCTGCCCAATGTCACAGTCGTGACCATGCTATTGCACCCAAACTCCTTTCGTGCGTCGCCGATCTTTGCACCCTTCGAGTCGATTTTTGTCGCACTTTCTTTCATTGATCTTCCAAATTTAAAACTGTTTTCCATGCCTTTTTATCACTTTTTCATCCTATTTAATGCATTCTTCATTTTTGTCACAAAACACGAAAAGTGTGTAAATTCACTGATAATTAAGCATACATAAGGCTAAAATGCTATATTTTTGTGCTTGAATTATTATGTAAATTTAGGATACATCAAGAGGACATCTATATTCGTTATGCTAGAGTTACACATCGAGATGTTGTTAGGTTATCGGGGGTTCACATTTAGTATTTTTGTTACTCAGATTTATTTCTACATTTACTTTATATTATGTTTACACTTATACCATATTTTGATATATTTTTATATATAATATATGTTTTCTTATATGTATGGTTTTGTATTAATAAATGTTTAATAATGGTTAATAAATGAATAAATTGGGTAGTAAATTGTTGGAATTCGCAGCTCTATTATGACATTCATAGGCATTCATGGTAGCGGAAATAACAATAACAAAAATTTTATGCTTTGAATTCCCCCAAGGACCCATGCATATCAACATATATAATTAAGGTTGGGAGGTTTACCTTTCACCAAGGCTCGATCGATCGGTTATATGAAACGTTAGTGTCGCTCTAACACCAAGAACCCGAATCACCTTGTGGAATCACGTTGCCTTTGCGCGAACGTGGCTAGAGGTATCCACACGAACGAACTTACCTTGGATTGATCGCGGTGTACTAGCACCTTTTAGAATCTATATTCTAAAGCTCACAAAATAATTTTCTCTCTTTGAATGTGACACACACAAATTCGGCAATGCCTAGTTCTAATGGCAAGGTGTGCAAGCCTATTTATAGGCATATGAGATGACCTAGATAGGCAACCCAATGCAACCGAAATTGCCCTTTCCTTGCCTTACTAGGATTCGGTTTTCTTCCCTTAATACAAGAAGTTTGTCGAATTCATTCCTAGTCATACTAGGTTTTGTATTTCTTGTCGTATAAGAATAAGTATTCTTAATTAATTAAGTTACATACTAATTAGGGTTTTATTTTCCTTGTCATACAAGAATTAAAACTCCTAATTAGTTATGAACTCCTAATTAATCAATACATGTGCCGAATTTTCTCCTTGTCACACAAGGATTGTGATCCCTAA
>CAODLS010825735.1:0-19176 GCA_948243855.1 Flueggea neowawraea | reverse complement strand
CCAGCAGTTCTGAATGCAGATTCCAAGCAAGCAATGCTTCAGGTGCTCCAGGTTGCTGCTGTTTGCCTCTCTGATAATCCAGCTAACAGGCCTACCATGCTTCATGTACTCAAGTTTCTCAAAGGGATTAAAGATGTGTAGGCGTATTGTCTTTCATAATTGTCTCACTGTAATAAATCTCATCTTGTAACAGCTTCTCAGTTGCGTAATCTAATGTAATCAAAGTCTGAAGTTTCATGTACTTTCAGATTATGAATGATCACTTGCAATTTAATCTTTCCTCTGCTCAGTTTGATATACGTTGACAGTTGACACCTTTGGTTGAATGAACCATTCTTTTGTTCAATTATTTACTAATTAAAGAATTTATGAGTTCCTTCATTGTTTCTTATTTATTTTTTTATTCTATTTTTAAAAAAAATATTTAATTTTAGAGAATAACATTAAGATTTATACTTAAATATGCTCTTTGTTTATACAAAATGCATAATAAAAAATAAAGAGTAATATTGAAGACGTTCTAATATTTAAAAGAAAAAGAATACTAAATTCATGATTAGAGGTTAAATTTATCAGCATAGGAGAGAATTCAGAATAATTTATCATCAAACATAAATGAAAACAAAAGTGATGTAACTGGGTGATGGCATTTATGATTTCTGTCACAGCCACATAATTTTTGGGTATTCATAAAAACAACAAAAATCGCTGGGCAAAACTATAGTATTATCCAAAACTTCATTGTCGTCTACGCCACCTTAAAAGATACAACCTTTAGTTGTCTAAAACACCACACAAACACTACTGTCTTTCCAGTTCCAATTAACACTCCGAACAATTCAAATTGTTGAAAAACCCCAACCGCTAATTTTTCTTGTCCTAATTCTTAAACAACAGACACATTGTTTTATTTGGTTAAAGAGAAATTTTAGCAAATCAGTATGATCAAATAAATAAGTACAGCATTTCAATTTTTAAGATGATAACAACAGGAGTGCAATCAGTACTGGAATTTGCCGTTTTCGAGGTTCATACATGCTATCTGCCTTTCAAAAATGGCAACAAATCGTTGACTTCCTCATTTTCTTGGATCAATTTATCTCATCAAATTGGCTGGCACAATATATTAGAAAATGTCCTGATGACTGATTTAGGTATTATATGAAAGAACTACTATGTAAAGATTACTGTTAACTAATGAATGAAAGATGCAGTTCATGATAAAAAGAAAATACAACATGAGTATTATTTTTTTAAGTATTTCAATCAACGTTTCAGCTTAAGTGTCCAATTCTTCCGGTCTAATTTCTCAATAGGTCTATTTCGAAAGTTAACAAAGTCTCTCAAGTGAAAAACTTTTTGCCAATGTTAAACTATGCACAGTAGAAATTTATATATGATGCCTTATCAATATCAATTACCTGTTTTATAATTTTTGACTAAAAAAATATCTGTTTTATAATAAATACTGAACACACAATGAACTACATCTACAAAATCAGTATAAACGAAAGTCTTTTTCAATTACATATGGTGGTAATTCAAGTTTTATTAAAAAACTCATTGTAGTTCTAAAAAGTACATACCGTTGCAACCGGGAGTTCCCTTCTTCACCTTGGTTTTTTAATTTGAACATGGTGCCTTCACATATCAAATCCAATAAAAGCAACAGTTAAAATTCAAAAACCCATTTGGAAAAATAAAAAACTTTAAAATGTACCTAATTATATGATTAAGGCACTTCAACATGCTGCCTTTACATATCAATTTAACGTCAAAGAAAAACAAAAAGGCCCAATACATGCACACCCCCTAAACTTGCATCAAACTTACATTTTACCCCCTGAACTTTGCGGCCACTTGCAAAACCCCTGAAACTTGTGAAAATACATCATGTAACCCCTAAAACTTTGGGAACACGGTAGTTTTGCACCAACAACGATAACATGACAGGACACATAAGAAATAAACATCCACATCGGCAGGTCCACATCAGTAAGTTCAAGTGGAGCACATCCTCTATTTGTGTGCAAGAAACGAAAAGAGCTACAAATTAGTTTTGGTTTTCATATTTTAGGATTATAAAGGAAATTGCATGACTATTGTTGCTTTTTGTCATTTTAGAAATGAATTTAGTTGATATAGACATGCTAATGTGTACATTCATTTTTTATGTACCCTGTCATGTTATCGATGCTGGTGCAAAACGGACATGTTTCCAAAGTTTGAGGGATTATATAACGCATTTTTACAAGTTTAAGGGGTTTTGTAAGAGGCCGCAAAATTCAGGGGGCAAAATACACGTTCGATACAAGTTCAGGGGTACACATGTATTTAGCCAAAAAAATGAAGAACACATGATCAAAAGCAATCAAATTTAGAAATCCACAAAGACTCCTAAAAATCTTGATAAAGTTCCCTAGTGTACCAAAAACCCACACAGTAAACATCTCAATTCAATGAAAACTGTATACCTACACAATTACCAACTAAATACTCAAAACCATTTCAAGTAACCAAAGCAGAGAAAGAGCAAGAACCCACCTCAATTTGGTATGATGGTCTAGTATCCTTTTTTTTTTTTCCTTCTCTCTTGTCTCTCTCTCTCTCTCTCTCTTCTATCCTGAGTTATTCCTGTATCAAGTTTTGATTGGTTTGAGAACCAAAGTCTTTTAACGTTTTCTTTTCTTTTTTTTGGATTATTTGACGGGTTTCTTTGTTAATAAAAGAATGAACCAGTTCATCTCTTTCTTGCAACGTTTTTTTAAAATTGAAGATGGAAGTGTACCGGCCTTTGATCATGGACAATGTATAATTACAGTACAATAATTAATTAATTAGTTAGCACTTAATAAACAATGTTTTTATAAGAAAATTAGAATGGATTTATCTTGGAATTTAGAGTTCAACGACTCTACAAATTCTCTAAATTAAGCGGTTACTTGGTTGGGGGTTATAAAAGAAGGGAAGTGTAACTTCTCAGTAAGTTGCAGAATTTTTTTATTTGGTTACACCAAGGAAGTCGAATTTCTCAGAAAGTCAAATACATGACTTTTCTTTGACCTTAATAAATAACTTCTTGAGGGAATGGTAAGAAAGTTCAACTTCCTTACTTATAATTGTAACAAAATACCCTTGAAAACCCTAACTACATCCGTTCAAAACGTATCAATTTTTCCAAAGAAAAATAAAAGTAACAGCTGCGTTTCATCTTTTCGAAGAACTTCTGCTGCTCAACAGGTTAGTTATCTTTCTTTCTTCTTATTTTCTATCAATCAATCAAGCATTTGGGATGCCATCATAGCTAAGTTCTTGACCGAAATGTAGAAGTCATCATTACTTTTTAGATGTGATAAAATTTTTTGCATTAGATGCACATCCTATTAACAGCAAGGTACATACACGAAATTGCTAAATTAGATAGCAATGATTGTTGTTTTCTTGTTGGCCTTGTAAGTGTCTTTTTGAAATGGCAAACATAACCCAGATTCCTAATTTTGGCATAAACCATGTTCAATTAGATGCATAAACCATGTTCAATTAGAAAAAAAAACATTGTTTATCAAGAATACTAGGAAATTTGCCAAGAGAAGTTTGTCTACAATTCCAATCAAAATGGGAAATTTTCAGTTGTGCTAATCACACTAATAACCATGTTCAACGAATTATAATATATTTTTTGCTGCAGTAGTAAACGTAAGAATAGACATGAGTGAAGTTGTTGAAGAAATAACAACTGAAGTGCACAAAATAGGAAATTTCGTGGAGGCTGTTGGAAGCCATATTGGTCTTCTAGCGAATTGTTTCAAGCATGAATCTGAAGCTGCAAATAGAAGAATGACAGTCAATAATGAACTAATAAAAATTCATGGCTTATCTAAGGAGGAGATCATTCGAGTGGAAAGGGAAATCGCTCTTGATCCACTGGAAACTGATTATTTCTTTAGTCTTTTAGAAGATTATTGTAAAATTTATGTGTTAGCTCTTTTGATAGATAGTTAGATTTCTTTAAAATCTTGCTTGGAATCTTTTTAATCGTGTTGAATTAGATTTATCTTTCATAGAACTATTTATTTTTGTTTGGATAATTTTTTTAAAAAATTATGATGATAAAAATGTTTTATTTTTGTTGAGTTTAAGAAGAATGGTATTATAGACATTTGAATCAAATTTCCTAGGAAGTGACATTATCAACCAAGCACAAAAAATTAGACTTTCCGGGGAATTTTCTTTCTCAACTAAACAGAATTGACATGCACTTATCAGAAAATTAATTTCCAAAAAATAATTTCTCAAAAACTAATTTTTCAGAAAGTACAACCAAACAAGTCCTAAGTTGAGGCTTGATTATGTATATAGATGCGAAACGGCGCGCTCGTTTATTTTACACAAACGGATGGAGATTGAACTTTAGCAACAAGTTCTGTGCCAATCGAGGCCTGTGAAACGATGTAAGTTGTATTCTTTTGACGAATAAATTTCAGATGAAACACAATCCAATCCACTTACCCCCAACATTTCATAACAAACATCCGGAAATTGTGGACGGTCGTACGCTCTATTTCTTGATAGGGAAGAGTCTCGCTATTCCTTGACAGGGAAGAGAGTGCTATTAGATAAGAGTGTGCCATCTGATTCTCCTCCTTTCTATATATATACTCTATTAGAGACGCCAAAGCAAGAAATTTTATTTTTCTCTGAAGTATTAGTAACTGGGTATTAAAGATTACCTAACTCTACAATAAACCAGAACTAAAAGCAACACATCTCTTTTTGCAGAATTTTCTACCCATGGAAGGCTCCTACCACCTTCATTTTCCCACCCACTGCCCACACTTTGTTTCCTTATTTCTTGCCTCTTCTATGGATAAAAAGATGACGACTCATTTCAATGCATCATCATTCTCCTATTGTCACTACTAGGAAACAAAGTGCATGTAAATTAGAAAAAAACAGAGCCCGTATGATAACATGTAATTACCCCATAGTGATAATTATTAAGCTGCAGTATATCTCTTTCTATTTCCTGCATAAATATATAGAGACCATCACAACAATTTAAGGTGCTTCTAATTATGAAGCTTCGTCTCAGAAAACGCACCGTTTGCTTTCCGTATCCGACGAAAATTCAGAAATGGCTTTCACGTTTGAACGAAGACTCTTACACTTGACGCATGTCTCATTCAAGATACTTATCGCAATATCAGTCAATTCGTTACTTTTTGGTCGAACATTTATATTTTAGAGTTATTTAAAAAAATATTCCTCCTCCTTCCAACCAAACAAGCAAATGCCATAGACAACAATGTCGTAGACAAGCCAATTGTTCGTTCTGCTTAGTGCTTAATTATGGTTTTGTCAGTCTTAGGACATCCACTACAAGTCTTTGAAACTGCAACTACCTCCGCTACAAACAACTAAAAAACGGAAAAATAAATTGAAAATAAAGAAAAAAGAAAAGAAAAACTTGGAATAGACTAAAAAAAAACTCTTCAAACATGTTCAACCATATTTTTCTCTTTATTTAATAAAATATATTTTATTTTATTATTTATTTTAAAATTTTAAACCTAACTCTATTTTATTATTATTTATATCATTTTTAATATTTTATTAATAAATTAATTAATATTTTTTTCAAAATTATAATATTTTAATAAAATTAAATTATCACTATTTATTTTTAAATATTATTTATATATTTTATTAATAAAATATTTATTTTTTAATATATAAATATAAAAAAATAACACATAAATAAAAATAAAATAATATTTTTAACTCTCTTAATTTATTAACATGTTAAACATGCTCTTATGAAGGAGAATAGTGTAGAAAGAAAAAGTCATTAAGAAGGGATCCTGGAAGGATTCACATAACACGTGATCCATTCAGCACGTGCACATCCTACTCGCCGATCCAATGCTACACCTATTATCGCTTTGTAAAATTCTACACCCTATCAATTACAAACCCTCTGATTCGCCATGTGGCACCGCTTAGGCACGGCGTCTCTCGATTCTCACCACTTGTTTGGCAATCCAACGGCTCTGATTTCACCTGCTGCCCCGGTTGCTGCAGCTGCAACCTCGTCTCGTCCTCCACCCCCACACCCTCCTCCCCTTCCCCCTTTCCTCTCTTCATCCCAATCGCTACGCCAAATAGCCTCGCCCCGCTCTCCTCCAACCGCCTCGCCGGAAGCAGGTCCACCGCCTTCGCCGCCTCCAGCGCAGCCGCCTCCTGCTGAGAACTCGTGAAATTCGACATTAGAGAAAATATATTGTTGCACAGATTCTTCATCTCCGATAACTCTTTCGTGAGCTGCACGTTTTCTCTTCTCAACCTCTCGTTCTCGTCTAGAATCTCCGCCGAGAGTCCACCGACCGCCACCCGCGATGGAAAGGAATTCGTTGATATCACTTGCTCCTCTCCGGAGTTCGACGGAGAAATTATCGGTTTCGCTGTTGGAATCGCCACCGTCACCCGCGTTGCCTGTGCAACTGCCGCCGGCTGAGCGGAAACTTTCCGTCTCTGTATGTCACACAATAACAGTTTCTCGCCTCTTCGGAAACATTCGTTTGAGAATTCCCAGCGATCAGGTAGTACTTTTCGAAATCCCTAACGAAATGAAACAAAACAATCAATAAATAATGAATGAAATTTTAAGATTTATCCAAAGAAAAAAAGGAGGAATTGAGACTGACGTAAGTATTTAATTGACGAACAAAGCTGGAGAAGTTATTGTGCTTGAAATACTTGGGGAGCAAATCTCTTGCGAAAACGGTTGGATTCCAGACGATAAAGGTAGATCCGTCGTCGTTCCATGAAATAACGTCGTCAATCGAGTAATCATCAACGAGTTGATACGTTTTAGTTAGAAACGGCGCAGGTAAGGATCTCTGTGATTCGGCTCCGGTAGTGGAGTCTCCGCTCATTTCACCCGGAAAGATCAGTAATAGAACTGATAAATTATCAACAGAGTCGAGATTAGGGAATGAACGAAAGAAATGGAGAGACGAGATCTGATATAGTAATTCCAGAGTGTTCCGTTATGGGGGAAGTTATGGAAGTAACAGAGAAGAGAGAGAAGGGTAACGAAGAAAACGAAGGAACACCGAAGAGGGAAGAAGAGAGAGAGAGGAACAACGAGAAGCTACGTTACGTCTTTTCGAGAAACTACCTTTTCTCCTTTACTAATTCTTTTCTGTCCTTTTCCGGTTACACGTGTCATTATAAGATTGGATAAAGGTAACAATGGGGCTTTTGTTTTTTTTTTTGTTTCCTACAGCGGCAACTTTGATCCAACAGCACCGGCATCTGTTAAACGAGAATTAAAGATTATTTACATACTCTGTGTAAATTTGAATTTCATTTTTCTGCTCATTGAATCAAACGGCTTCTTTGATTTATGAATTTTGGTTTGTTTGCAAATGGTTAAAAATGAAAAATACATAATTATGAGAAGTTTTTCAGGGGGTTCTTGTTTTGATGGGGTAACTATTATGAGGGAGAGTTGTCAGATTCATTGAGATAAGATTAAGTTGATTAGTGTTCAAGTTGTTTGTGGAAACAGGCAAGTGTGGTGAATGGGGTTACAAGTCTTATCAGCGCTTGGGAAGGAAACACAAGTGTAGAAACAAAGAGCACAACCACATGCGCATCAATTACAACTACGACAATCTTTGTAGACAACACAAACTCCAACATTTAATAGTCCAAAACTCGATTTTAGCGTTTCTGGATCCGCCCCCGAAACACACAGACAAGAATTGTTAATCGGTTTATACAGTCTAAAATAAGAAAACATCGGAATTTCTAGATTTATACTAACTAGAAAAATCATAACGCCGTGTTTATTTTCCAAGTGTGTTCCAGAAAGTGGCGATCAACTCATCCAAAATGTCGTTATTGGTCCCCATACGTCTAATATAACAAAATTTTACGATCAGGAATGCACCAACGTTTTATCCATTTATCCTCATCGGAGTCTAAAGAACAGAAATATTTCCAACAAAACAGAAGACGACGTTTTATTTTGCCTTCATGATGAAAGTGACAAGTCGCCCTATCTAGACAAAAGTACAAACAAGTAATTAATATGCAGGATACATATGAAGCAGAGCATTGTTGAACATTTATCCTTCATAGTTTGCCTGTTACCGCATCTCCTAGTTTTTTTTTTGAAGAGCATCTCCTAGTTTTTTATGGCTCATATTTGATGTTTTGCATGTATTTACTTATCGTATCCAGGTATCGTCCTGTCATAATTCCGGCAAGACATTTTTATACGTACACCAAAGATTCAGGAATATGCAGTTTTGTAGGAGGTGGAATTTACTTCTCATATTTTGCCTTGTTGGAGACATGACAAGACCACACCAGAGAGCATCTAGACCTTACTTATACCAGAACAATGAAAATTGATCCACACCACAAGGACAGGACATCCTCCATGGATCAACATCAACAGTGTATGAAGGATACCTTGGTCTGTTAATTTCCCCAACTCAACAGAGGGAAACAATGGCGAAATATCAAAACAACAGAGCATTGATTAAGATGAGCAAAACAAGAACCACACACCCAAATAGTGGATGTATTGATATTGCTTTCGACAAAACACAACTTAGCAACAAGTAATAATCTGTTTTCAGCACACAGTATGCCATACAGAGTAGGGAAGAATCAACAAATTTGGTTACCAACAATAAGTAAATTAAATTACTTTTAATTAAACCAGTCACTTACAATCACTCAATGAACTTCCCTGCACTTTCAACATTTTAAGCCCTCCTTTACAAAGTTGTAACTAAGTGTGCTGTGTAAAAGTATAAACAATTTTTGACATGTTTGATTGGAAGAAATTTAAAAATCAAAAGAATTTCAAATTCTTTTAACTCTTAACTTTCTTAGTTTCTCAAAAATTTAATTATTGAGTGGAGAACAGATAATTTATATTTTCTCACTAAAAATAATCTAATAGGACTAAATACCCTTTTTAATCATATAAAAACGAAACTCTTATATATATCTACGTATTTTTGCCGCACAACGCACAAAGTATTTTGATTAATTAGAATTTAATTATTTTTTGTAATATTTCAATGATAAAAAATATTATTATATTTTATAAACTACTTCTAAAGAAATAAACATTCAAATCAGACAGTCAATTAAATAAAAATCTCTAAAATTAATAAATGAACCAAACATAAAAAAAATATATATATATAACTTTCTCAATAGAAACTAGTCTACTAGTACAAATTTCAAAAGAATAACTTACGTATCGAACTAAACCAGAGCTAAATTTAGATTGGTGCTACAGTACGAACACTCCGTGCCAATCAGTTGCAGTTTCGTGTGTGAGCTCCGAGAATTTCTCTTTTACCTCCTCAGTGATTGAGGAAGAAGAAAGAAATCAATACGGCAAAAGGAGTTGTCATCACTGGTTTAAGTAATAAAACGTGAACATGCAACTCAGCCGAACCTTTTCGGAGCACGCCTAAAACTACACAAATAGCGTGAACTGGAAACAGAAGTTCAAATTGTCCGAGCTGCAAAGAAAATGAAATTGGTCAAAAAAATTCTCTAAACCACAGGATTGTGGTCTGTGGATGCTACCTACTGACTACCGAAAAAAATAACAGGCTATGGAGAGAAATGCAGAGAAAGAAATTTTCTCCGTGTGATACTTGTAGTCACTAGTCAGTTACATCTAAATCATTGTTTAATACTCCATTAGTTCCAACAACTAAGCAATATTCCTAAAAAGTGCTCCTCCCAAGAACTCCATCCTCCCCAGCAGCAGGAAACAAGACTTTTCCTGAATTGATGAATTGAATTGCCGGTATACAGGGAAATTCCAGATTAGCTAAGAAACACCTTATCATTCAAAATCTTGGAACTTTGCCTTTCCAAAGTGGAATACAAACATTAACTCAACGATCCCATTTAATGTTCAATATGATACTTACTGAAAAGACAAGCATTAACCTCGAAAGCAGGTCCTTGTGTTCAAACATTATTATTGCATTCTATAAATGGCATGATGCACACTAAAGAAATATGACAGAAAACACAAAGTCATAAGTATCAAACATTGGAGTAAATGCCAACAGCATTCATCCATGCAAGAACTATCATGTTATCAAAGCCAGAAGTTAGATAGCATTGTGACCATCGACCAGGGACATGGAGCTAAAACTTGTTTCAACTTTCAAGAAGTAGTGCGCACATTCGCCATACTCAAAGTTGTACATTTCATTTTTCTAATGTGCAAAACTATGAACGTGACAGGAAGCTTAACAAAAGAATTTTGCAGGAAAGTGATAGCAAAGCAAACAACAACAAAAATCCGATGCCACTAATGCTCCTGTATTAAGAAAGATATTAAGTTTCAAGAACCAACTAGATATGCAGTAATGATCACATAACGTCACTTCCAAACAGTTTGAGCTTTCCCTAAAACATTGACAATTTCAATGATATTTGAAGCAGAAAGTCACCTAAAATCTTAGAAAAGTAACAACCAAAGTATCCCAGAGCAACAATCGAAAAAACTTCAGAGTCATATAAAAATGCAACTTGCTGTTGTATTTATCTGAATGTTAGTACACAAAGGAACTAAAAATAAATCATTAAAGGACAGTTCTTGTTTCTCCATCCCTTGATTGTGTCAGATATAAAAAAACACTTCTCTCAAAATTGGACAAAATTTGAAGCCCCCGACTTTGAAAGCCAACACCAAAATAAAATGTAAAGCCATTAAGAAACATACAAAATGCCACGACGATACAACAAAAGGCTTGCTGACGTAAAAATTGCCCAAACAAAGACCACCCACCAAGCCATAAACAAAATCAATTCTTTATTAAAAGCATGACAGTGCAGAAAAGCACATAACCATTGGGAACTCTTAAATGAGTTACCATCAATCTGAGATAGGCCAAAGAAGAGAAGTACCAGAACAGGGGGCACAAAAAACTGCAAAGCTGCATGACATAAGTAGTGATTGTGCAGAAAAACCTTGGCTCTACTAAAATCCAAATCCGGAACCTTGCTAGCATGCAGTCTTTGGTGCCATGACAAAACAGCTTCGTTCAAGTACATTTGCAGATTTGATCTTAATGCTACAATTTGAATGAAACCCGATAGTAACAAGCAGCAAAACCTAAGTTTAAGGAATTCAGGTTGAGTAAACCCCACATTCCCTGCTAGTTTCTCAGCAATACCGGTATTACCAATGTTCTTGTACACAAGAATTTCAGCGAACGGCTTGATCCAAATCAATGCCGTGAAGACAACCACCAAATAATTCACAAGTAGAACCAATCTAGCAAACCATCCACAAGAAATAATTGCCAAATTTGATCGAAGCTGATCAGTTCCAAGCCAAAACGACCGTGCATTCTTGCAAGCAGGAATATACAAAAACCCAGCAAGACATCCCATCAACACAGAGGCAAAGAACCTCCCAAAGCCATCAACAGAATCAAAATCAAAATCCAAAGCCGAATAAGCAGCTCCAGACCTAACAGCAAGCCCCAAAGCAAACCCTAAAAACCCCACAAGCACACTAATTTGCTTCTCAGACCTCCTGGACGGAGATTTCTCAAAAGAAACTTTCGCAATCGAGACAAACACTTTAAACAAACCAAGAAGCCCCAGAACCACTGAAATTAACGGCCCATTAACAAAGATCCCATCTTTACCATCCCCACCCATAATTACACAAAGCAAAAAGCTTGAAAGTGCAAGTGATGAGTAAACAAAGGAATACCAATAATCATCGAAATAAAGCCTGGTTTGAAGATGACCCTCGTCGAGCTTCAACCTGAAGATCTGAGCATTGTTTTCGTCAAATTCGACTTTTTCTTTAGACTTACTTCTCCTTTTAAGCTCTGCATTAGTCTTGGAGGACAACGACTGATACCCGTCAAACCCAGAAGCTGAATCGGAGCTGGAGGGTCGTCTAATGGCAGCTTTAATGCCGTTTTGTTGGCCAACTTTGTCAGGTTGGATGTAAGTGTGGAGGCCATAGAGGAAGAAAGTTGGGATCTTGAGGAATACAAGGAAGATGGTCAGTGAGAATGAAAGTGTGGCTTGAAGTATCGGTGTTTTGTAGGTTTGGAAGAAATGTAGCATCCTTGGGTTTTGTCTTGGTGGTTAAACAGCGTAAGAAGAAGCAACTGAAGTGCTGGAGATCTCAACGTTGTTGTTGTCGTGATTAATCTGTGTGTTGGTTACTGGTGAAGGGTTTTGGACATTTTGGTTTGTCCGCAACTGTAAATATGTTGTCTTGGACTGGGCTAACGTCTGATTTGTTGCTGATTTTGCTTTAAATCTATTGATCCAATCCATGCTTAAGAAACGGTGGCCTAAACTAAAAATCTCTGGACTGTGTTTAGGCCCTAGCAGCATGTAATTTTTGTTTTCAATAGTTGCTATCTAAAATGTTTGAACCAGTAGCTGTCGTACTATTCTTTACTTATATTTCATGGATTTAAATCATGTGAAATAATGACAAGAAATGATCAAGAAACAAATCAACCAAACCAATTGAATCTAATTTAAGAAATGATCAAGAAACAAATCAACCAAACCAATTGAATCTAATTTAACTGTGATTATTACATTCTTGCACCATTGAGAAACTCCAAGTTTGGTCAGTGATTGCGCTGTGATTGCATAGAACTTGTTGAATCCGACCATTTGCCACGAAGATGAAATCACAAGGCACGAAAGATGGTCGGACACAACAGCTTGACAACTATAAGTACTAAGCAAGGGGGTGCATTATTAATTTTATGAAAAGATTAAGCAACCAACTCTATCATGAAAGATAAGGTTCATTTTAAGAAATCAAACAAAGATCCATAAAAATCTCTTTTCTTTTGTCCGCTGTCTTTATCCCCTTTATCCTTCTCCTTCCATCTTTTACTGCTTAAAGTATGCTCTATCAAATCCATAAAATGCAAACACATACATATTTAGCAACAAAAATCTTTCTCAAATATGTCCGGCATGGGTATGTTAATACTAATCGCCCCCGACTCTTCTTTTTCAGTTAAAAAAAATCTTTCTCAAATAAAAAATATCTTCCACTTTAATTTATCAGCAAAGCACCTCTAAAACAGTCATATAATCTAATTTCTTTCGAAGCTTTTGAGTGATGTATCAATCACACCCATTGGTTGAAATTTCAGCTCGCAGCTAGCAATCTGAACAACAGTACATGCAAACTTTGTGGCTTAATACAAGTATAACCCCTTTACTATCACGATTTTGGTAACTTATCCCCTCAATTTTGAGGATGCTTACACACTCCTGAGCTTGTAAAAAAACATATCACTAACACCCTATCCCCTCAATTTTGTGAATGCTTACACACGCTTGAACTTGTAAAAAAAATATCACTAACACCCTATATGTTGATGTGGCAATTGTTGTGCATTTCAAACGCAGAAGGCACGTTAAGGCATTTAAAATGTTTAATGTAGCGCATAACCTGCAATAAACCGAACTGATTTCAAACTTATGTGTTTCTCAAACCCATGTGTTTCTCAAACCCAACCTTGAGTCACAAAAATTACAAAACCGACTATCATCTCCCTACCCCATATCTACTCTATATTCTCACGTTTCTCTTACCCCATCTTCTTTCTCCGTCATCTCCATCGCATCTATGTCGCCTCCCTCACTCCTCATCTCCGTCATCGGCCTCTCATCTCAAAATTTGTTTTGCTTTTGTGTTCTGTAATAGTTTTATTCACGATTTGGATTTACGGGTTGGCTTGTTTTTTAGGTTCTATATTTTAACATATTACTTATGTTGCAATTTGTGAGGTTTGATTAATGGGTTTGGTTCAGAAAAAATTGATGGGTTTGATTATTCTTTTTTTTTGGTATTTCAAGATCATTTCTTTTTTGTGTAAAATGGTTATGTTTTGTCTCATAATCCATCAAGGTTCTATTTTTTCAGCTTTTAAGATTTTTGAATTCTTCAATCGATCCTTTTTCTGTACTTTTGTAAATTTTAGGTGCTTCTTGTTTTAATGAAATTTGCTTCTTTTTTTTAGGCAATGGTGCTACTGGAATTGTAGAGGAAGATCTTGGATTTGCTCAATCAGCTTGTTGTGGTTTTCATAATGAATTTGAGGTCGACTGCGCAGTGTTTGAAGTTAACATAAAGCAAATGAAGACGAATTTGATTGAATGAAAAAGCGATGTTTATCCTTTTTGAAGATTTTGTTGCAATCTGTAATCTTAAGAATGGTTTGTGCATGGACTGTCCTAGTTGCTCATGGAATGCTAACTACACTTTTTAGTTTGACTTGTTAATTATCAACATTTGGTATTTTGTAGATGATTATTTTTTAGATTTGAACAATTATCTATAGATGGTATTTTTTCCATTGTTTCCTGTTTGTTTTGCTACAAACAAAGAATTTGGATTTATGTGGGTTTTGAATTTGAAATTGATTGATTGGTTATGATGGTGGATTCAGAAGCTTGGTGTAGAGATGGTTTTGTTTGAGTAATGGTGATTTTGAAAAAAGAGATAGAGAGAGGTGGCAGAGGGGGAGGATGTAGTGTGTTTGCAGAGGAGATGGTGAAGAGAAAGGAAGGGAAGAGAGAACAAATATGGGTTTGGGTTTTGGTTTGAGATGGAGGAGGGTTTGGCTAGCTGGATTTGGTTTGGTTTGAAGATGGGTTTTAGCAATAAAAAATCTCACGTGGTAGTCTTTTTTGATAGATTGGCATCAATATTTTCTACATCAGATGCTTATAACTCAAAATTTTTTATTGTTACTAAAATAATATGTAAAAGGGGTTAGTTGATTGTCGTTTTGCAAGTTTAAGAGAGTTTTATATTGTCGTTTTGCAAGTTCAGGGGGGTGGATAAGCATTCGCAAAGTTTAATGAAAAAATTGTATATTCAATATAAGTTCAGAGGGTACACATGTATTAGGCCTTTCAAATATCATTGCCCCACAGAACACTAACCATTTTCCAAGTGAAAACCATGAAATTCTATATAAGAATGATATTCATAAAATAAAGCCATCGGTTTTCGTAACTAGGCAGAGTATTTCTCTCTTCTTCTTTTTTTAATTTATTCATATTTGGTCTTTTTGAGAGCTTCTCCATTTAGACTACATTTCCAAAAAATGAAAAGTTGTGTCAAACCCCCAAATCACAAACAACACTAAGTATTTGTTTTAAGTAGATTAAATTAGTAAATTGTCTAAGAAGATTGTGTTTTGTTAGATCGTGTTAGATTTGATAAATTCAAATAGATTATAGGTTTGTTATATTCTTTATTTTGTCCCAAAGAAATTGAATTTTTAAATGTACAACATTGGAAAATCATAAAATTGTTATCTACCTAAAGATAAGAATGGAAAAAAAATAAGAGTTTTGAAATTGTGTTAATGATTGTTGTAGTTAATAATGCCCGGTTGAAAATAGAGGACTTAGAGAGTTGGACTTTAAGAACTAACTCACTAAATTTCCATTGCATAGAACTAGGTTGACAAAAATTGCTGGAATATCTGGATAATTATCCTTGAAATAAAGACAAACTATTCGGATAAACATGTGTAGACAAGGACTCAATAACTATATTTGCAAAACATAGGAGCCAATGACGGAACTATCATAAAACTCATGGACTTTCTGGTAATTCACCCGAAAACACATTTAAATTTTAGTTTAAAAAGCCAGCAAAATACATTAACAACCAACGGAAATTCACATGCGAACCACGTGGCCTCGACATTACACTTTTCTGGTCGATACCTCTCCACCTCATTTAAAGGCCACCCACAAAATTTTCTCGGCATCCAAACACCCGAATCTGAGGAGAAAAAGAAATCCAACTTCAACCCAAATCCACCGCTTTCCGCCACCTTCCTTTCTGCTCTCTATCCCTCTCTAATCCGAGATGACAGATCAACTCCTAACTTCCCCTCTCCTCTCTCCGCCGTCCGATCATCGCCACCTCATCATTACCGTCAACGACCCCTCTACCGATTCTTCCACCCAATCACCCAGTAGCCGCCGCCGCCGCAGCAGCAACCATAATAACAACCACCACCATAATAATAGCAATCACAGCTCATTCTCTAATCTCCGCAACCCGTACGAGTGTCTCGGGTCGAGCGGGTTGACCGTTCCCGACCCGGCTACGGTTGATCCGTTCCGGAATCGAACTCCGAATGTTGATGGGTTTTATGAGGTGATCAAGATTATAGTTTGCTTGCCGATTGCGATTGTAAGGCTTGTGCTTTTTGGGGTGAGTTTGGCTATAGGATATGTTGTGACCAAGTTGGCTTTGGAAGGTTGGAAGGATAGGCATAACCCGATGCCCAAATGGCGGTCTAGGTTGATGTGGATCACTCGATTTTGCGGTCGTTGTATTCTCTTCTCTTTTGGGTAAGATTGTCTTTCTCAATCTTGGATATATTGAATTTTGAAAGGAATGTAGCTCACGTCAAAAACAAGGGGGGGAGCATGTAGCTTTCTCTTTTTCTTTTGCAAATCAGAACCAATAATTTTTTTTTTCAAACAAAGTGAATCCAGAGATGGGTTTAGTTAGTATTTGGCGTTAAACCGTGTACATGTGCTGAGAAGCGGATAGCTTTTACAATTAAAACTGTTGAAATTTTGAAAAAGTGGATTGGAAGATGTTAGTTGGAGTTAGTTGATGTTGGATTTTGTGTCATATAAATGTTCTGAATTTGGTTTTTGCAGGTATCAATGGATAAGGAGAAAAGGGAAGCCAGCTCCAAGGGAGATAGCTCCTATTGTTGTATCAAATCATGTGTCATATATTGATCCTATATTTTATTTTTATGAATTATTCCCTACTATTGTTGCTGCAGAATCGCATGATTCGATTCCCTTTGTTGGGACTATTATTAGAGCAATGCAGGTTTGTAGAAAATATTCTTGCATTTGATGTTGGCATCTGATTGTGTGTTTGTGTTTCTAGTGGTTATGATTCTAGTGTTGGTTTTGCGTACTCAGGTTATATATGTGAATAGGTTTTCGCAGTCATCAAGGAAGCATGCTGTTAATGAAATAAAGGTAGAAAGTTTCTGTATTTTTTCATGGAATATGCTGATAGGTTTAGAATTTTTTTTTACCAGAGATCGGTTTAGATTTTGTTTAGTAAAATTATTGCAACAAGCCTATTGCATATATATATTCTTTTATGATTTTCATTTTTCATTGAACCTATCCGAAAGTTATTTGCAGTTATTCATGATAAACCTTGGTCATGGAAACGAAAGTGTTGATTGGTTTGAAAATAAAATTTAAATTGTTTTTTTTATCAATTTATAAGCTATTTGATACAGATTTATCCTTTCAAGGATATTAATACAGAGAAAGGCTTCATGCGATAGATTTCCGCGAGTCCTATTGTTTCCTGAGGGTACTACTACTAATGGAAAGGTCCTTATTTCATTTCAACTTGGTGCATTCCTTCCTGGCTATGCAATCCAACCAGTGGTTGTCCGGTATCCCCATGTTCACTTTGATCAATCCTGGTATGGCACTCTTGTTATTTGCAGATACCATGTAGGTTATCTGTATTGGCATGTTGTAAACCTTGACTGTTATGGCTTGCCATTTTGAACAGGGGCAATATATCTCTGGGGAAGCTTATGTTCAGAATGTTCACACAGTTTCACAATTTTATGGAGGTATGCTATTTTGCCTATTAAATTATACTCTTGTACTCGAAAAAATTTCTGTTATTACATTCTGGTTTAAATTAACTGGTGTAAGTTATTCTGATTGGAACAGGTTGAGTACCTACCTGCTGTTTCACCGCATGATAATTTAAAAGAAAGTCCTGCCCATTTTGCTCAGCGGGTGAGTATATGTTTTTTTTTGTGGTCAATTTTATTCTCACAATGGCTGGCCTTTTCTGCTTAAAACCGTATTTTGTTGACATAAACACAGAGGATGATCATTCGATTTATTGCTGATTTGAATGCATGCAGACTAGCCATGCTATTGCATCTGCTCTTAATGTTGCAAAAACCTTTCATTCCTATGGGGATGTGATGCTTCTAACAAAAGCAGCTGAGGCAAAGCAGGTATCTTTTTTTATGTTGATCACTGCGCATCAAACTTGTTTTAGTTGTGGTGCTGTTGTTTGGTGATAATTAGACCACGATAGAAACTATAGTGTTAATGTTAGAAATATATATTGTGTAGTCTTTAAGCCGATGATGCACAAGGGTTAAAGTTTTGAAATGAAAAGCTCTAGTTTTTAATTTGGTTGGCATTAAGAAAGGAGAAGCTAAAGTTCAATATTAGGTGACATAGCTAATGCATTGCTGTTGTTAGGTGACATAGCTAATGCATTGCTCTGATACCAATTGAGAAGGGGGTCAAATTTTTAACTAAAAGCTAAAAATAAGATTATAAGATTCTAATATTAAGCTATTAGATAAGCTGTAAATAAATTAACCATTCGTTTGTAACTAAAGCTAAAAATATTAAAACACAAATATAAAATAACTTTAAAGTAAATAAAACATAAATAATAAGCGGAAGAAATAAATATTTAGCATAATAAGAAAAGTTTGAGCTTATACCAAAAGGAGTGAAGAGAGAAAATCAAATATATAAAAGCGACACAACTTTCACCATCTCAATAGCAATGCTCTATATTGCTCATATCCCACTATCATTTTAATAATTTTTTTTAACTTAGAATCTCCTTACATTTTCTAATCATATTTTAATTTAGAAGAACACTCAGGCTTAATTAGTCTAATCAATTTTATAAACAGGGGAGAATATCCATAAACTACCGAAAGAATGCCTGACATACCACCACCATCTCCTTAAACACGCCATTCATCTCAACTCATGGGCTATCAAGCGGAGCTTTTGGACTGGTCATGGACTTATATACCAGACTGGGATACCTACCCATTTAGAAAACCTTTTAAATTTTTCAGACTTCTTAAACCCAAGAATTAATGAAAATCAACATATAATTAACAAAACTTTTGGAGATAAACACATGCAGTAAGAATCAAAATATTCATCATGCAATAAAATCATAAAAATAGTTCTGAAAATATAACTAGGATATTTGAAAAACAATATAAGAACAAAGGTAGAGATCAGGCTACTAGCCTATCTCCG
>CAODLS010825655.1:0-13330 GCA_948243855.1 Flueggea neowawraea | reverse complement strand
CGTGATTATTAATATTCAGTTTTTTTTGTTTTCGATAAATTATATTTATATGATTTATAAATATTTTTTGCAAATTTATTCAGTCTCAGATTTTGAATATTTATATAAGGTATATAAATATTCTTTGTAAAATGATTTTTTCTCAGTATGTGTGCCAATTATATATATATATATATATATATATATATCATAAGGGAGAACCTGTGCTACGCAGGGTAAACGTAGCCTTTGGTATATCAATGTGCAGTTAAGGCCCGGTTACCAGGGTTTATAATAGCCGTGTGTCCGACCAGACACACTTACTCAGTATCAGTTTGGTGACAGAGTTCACCTTTATTTTATTTATCAGTCAGTTTTAGGTCTCATATCCACCTTAGCTATGCTATATAAGATATATATATATATATATATATATATATATATATATATATTATTTACGTTTTTTCCTGTTGTTTGCTTTGGATTCTAACGTTTTCAAAATAATTTTTTGAACTATATTTCAGTATTAGCGTGTATACGAATATATATAAACTTATATTTGCATGCAGTATTTTTGAAAAATTTTCAAAAACAGTTTTTGTGAGGCCTAGTGCCGCTCTGGAGTATCTTTTTCTCACTAGGGTTTCTTTCCTCTTTTATTCTATTTCTTGTCCATCCTTTTTATCTCATTTCACAGGTTCTTATTTTAGCATTCAACAACCATATGTCATTCTGTACCTAGTGAGGCGTCCATTAATAGTGAGTACCCTCTTGATTCGGACTCCTTTGTTTTTGATTAGAGCTCTACACCGGAATGCTATTGGATTACTGGGTCTGATTTTGTCCTTTTGGATTTATACTTTTGCTATGATATTATGATTTATTTTGGCATAACTTACTAATTGATATTATATATATGCACTTATGATTTCAGTATAATTTGTTTTATATTTTACAAATGTTTTGATAACGGTTTTAATCAATAAGTTGGGTAGAATGTCTAATCTCCAAGGCTTGTGTGAGATGGGCTGGGCTCCCACAGACGGTCCACCTTGCACGCTTGTAATGGTCTAGAAACGGGTCGTGACAATTTTGGCCCTAAGTGTACTTAGTTGTTCACGAATTTATACTCTTTTCGTGTTTTGTGTAGGGTGAATGAGAATGCATAAAATGTGGATGAAAATGATAAGAAAGGCATGAAAAAGGAGTTCTAAAAAATGGCATAAGCAATGGAAAGAAACGGAGGAAAAATCGACTTAAAAGGAGCAATGTTTGTCATCACACCTTGCTGTCACGACCGTGATGGGAGGGTGTGATCAACAACCAATATTCCAAATAGGGAATAAGTGAATCACGGTCATGATGATGACCATGATCATAACTGTGACCCCATCATAACCACTAATCACTGCCGTGATGGGAGGGTGTGATTAGCAACTTTTGGCATCACACCCTGGAGTCATGGCTGTGATGGGAGGGTGTGAGTCAGTCACACCCTTAGATCACGCCACGATGGTGCCCGTGATGACCTGAAGAGAGAGAAATGTGTGACCGAAAGAGACAAAACAAGTGAGGACCAAAGCACATGCAAGGGGCCATTTTGAGAGATTTTCACTAGGATTTGTGGGGGGACCAAAAGGGTTATAAATACACCTCTTTCATACCATTTTGAGAATCTTTGATAGCCACATTTCACCACCAAATCTTAAAGAGAGAGAGAGAGAGAGAGAGGATTCAACAAGAGGAAGAAAAGGGGGAAAGAAGGGGATGGGGGTTCCTTGAAGAGACCTATGGTCTTGGAAAGGAAACCCCCTCATCTTATGTTTTTCATTTCTCATTTTATTTTTGGTGTTGTTGTTTTTATTTATGAGGTTAGTGTTTCTTTTCATTTTCTTTAAACAATTGTAGTGTAGATCTATTTTTTGGATTTTGAGTTGTAATCTTTGATGGATGTTTTCTATATTTATGAATGGGTATTGATTTTTGAGATTTATTTTCTATATTTAGAGTTTATCTTGAATGTGCCTTATGTTCCATATTTAAAGTTTTCCTTGGATTTGATTTTATGACTTGTTATGAATGGAATGATGGTGTGCATAGCTACCACAATGTTGTTTTTGACAAGCCCAAGTGAAGAATCAAGAGATGAAGCTTGGGTTAGGTCTACAAGCATAAAACTTATTGTGTGCTAGAGTAGGGATACTTAGTGCCTACAAGGTGTTCAATGAAATTCCTCAAAGGACTTAATGGGCCTAGTTTAGCTAAGTGTGGCCAAAAGGACCCACTTAGGAAACATAGGTATGACTTGAGCGACCTCAAGAGAGGCCTTGAGTAAGTCATGTAGAGAGAACACTCAATCCCCAAAACCCATTTCTTTAATATAGTAAAAAGAAGTTTTTTCTTGCATCTCAATGATCCAAATGCCTTTTTTTAGTTTGTTATTTAATTTACGTTTTTAAAATCAAACCCTTCATAACTCAATTTCCTTATTTTATCGCTTGCCTTTGCTTTTTGATCATTAACTAATACACGTTCCCTGTGGATTCAACACACAAAGAATATTCCAAGGGTTTTATTACTACAATCGATTCTCGCACACTTATGAGACACCGATCAAGTTTTTGAAAATGTAAGAGGATCTAAATATGAACCACCCTTAGTTAAACAAAGAATTGAAGAAATTGGTTTCTAGTTTTGTGGAAGGTAGTTCAGAATTTGGATTAACTTTAAGAATGGGCAGAAACATAGAGAGGAATCATGGGAGCAATAGAAGGTCACAATCGATGTCGAAATTTGGGTTGAGGTGTTATCATTATAAGGAGATTAGACACATAAGAAGGCTTTGTCCACAGCAAAATGAGGAAAATGGTTAGAAATTAAGAGCAACGGTAGTTTAGAATAATTATGGAGTGAATCAACAGAGTTCTAACTAGAGAGAAAGTAGTGATGTTTTGACTACTTCTACATCTGGCGCTACAGATAACTGAGTTATAGACACTGGAGCAACTTATCAGATGACATTTTTTAGGGAATTGTTTACTTCTTTTAGGGAGTGGAATGACAGTGTGAAATTGAGAGATGGTGAGGAGCATAGTTTTAAAGGTAGTGGTTCCCTACAGATTAGGATGTATGATGGCATGATCAAAACATTTAATGCTTGGTATGTCCCTAGCTTGTAGAAGAATTTGATTTCTACGTGTGCTTTAGATAATAAAGGTTATGGTTTCTCTAGAAGAGGTGGAGTAATTTGGGTGTCTAAGAGTGCTTTAGTATTGATGAAGGGTAAATTGTAGAAAGGCATTTACGTCTTTATGGGTAAGTCAGTGGCAGTGACTGGCTCTGTGGCTGTTGCAAGTTCAGTAGAAAAGCAGGAGGAATGCACAAAGTTATGGCATAAGAAACTAGGTCATATGTGTGAGAAAGCGATGGATATATTGAGTAAGAAAGGTCTATTAGGTGGAAAAAAGACTGGAAAACTGAAGCTTTATGAGACGTGATTGACGGGAAAGACTCATAAGGTGCGGTTCAATGCTGAAAGTCCTTCATCTAATGGTGTACTTAATTATATTTACTCAGATTTGTGGGGTCCCTATCCGATGGAGTCTTTTGGTGGACACTGATACTTTGTAACATTTGTAGACAATTTCTGTCGGAAGATTTTGGTTATACTTTTTGAAATCTACGGAGGAAGTGTTTAGGAAGTTCAAAGAATGGAAGACTATGGTAGAAAACCAAAATGGAAAAATAGTCAAACACTGAGAATTGAGAATAGACTCAAATTCTATAATAGAGAATTTGATGAGCTCTGTAGAAAGGAAGGTACAGTTAGGCGCCATATTGTACGGGAAAGCCACAGTTGATTGGAGTTACAGAATTGATGAATCAAACACTTGTGCAACGTGCAAGATAAATGAGGATAGACGTGGGTCTTCCATAATAGTTTTGGGTTGAAGCAATTAATAGTGTAGGATATCTGGTAAATAGACCGCCATTAATTGCAATTGATAGGAAGATTCCGCATGAGGTATGGTCTGCTAAACCTTATAACTATTTTGCTTGAAAATATTTGGTTGTCATATGAGAGTTTGTGTTGGTGATGGCAAACTAGAGCTTAGGATGATAAAAGGCATATTCTTGGGGTGTGCATCTAGGGACAAAAAATTATAGGTTGTGATGTACTGAGAAAGGGTCCCTCAAATTTATGACTAGCAGAAATGTCTCTTTTGATGAGTCTACTATATTAAGCCAGAAGGAGGAGCTTGAAAATCTTGTAGAGAATAATAACGTTGGTCTAGGTGCAAACCAAAAGGTAGAGTTTGAAATCAAGACTCCAAAATTAAAAGGTGTCAAATTGAATACTGAAAAATAGCTCGAGATTGATCGTGATGATTCACAGAGTGTAGCAAAAAGAGTAAATCGAGGTATGCTAATTGTATTAATATTGGTGATGATATTTCTATTGTGGGTGCATTAGCTAGAGCAAAAGACATTAAGGCAAACATATCAAGGTTGTATAAAGACATAATGTTGAGTAAGGGTGCAAAAAAATGGTCAAAAGCCATGGATGGTAAAATGCAGTCTCTTTGTAATGCAAAAAGTGTGCGTGGTAGTTTGTTGCTAGATGTAAATGATAAAGTGACAAAGCCAATAACTACAGAGAAGTTTAAGCATGACTTGGAGTTGGTGAATGTTTGCAGAATGTGAGCTTAAGGCCCTTCTGGCCGTGGCAGAGGAGTTATTCTATATTATGAGTTTGAAAGAAGAAAAAAAATTCAATTCAAGGTGGATAATTATTGAGTTGAATGATTTTCTATGCTATATGTTGAAGCAGACCTATGAAAAACATGAATCAATGAAGATGGGGGTGTGTTTGAGGATGAACAAGATGAATTACATGGTTACTGGTAAGACACGAATGGATGTAAACCATGTATTGGAGGAGATGAACTGTGCAATGATCTATTTTTTTTAAGAAGGAAAATCCGATACTACATAGCCTAGCAAACGGTCGTGTCCAAGGCCATGTAGTAGGCTACCTCGACACAAAACCAAAGACACAACCATGTGTCCGCCAGTGTGATGCATTGTGTCGGTTGTTTTAGCTATTCAAACTATGTATTAGACCCTGTCTTTAATGCCTTAGACCGTTTCTTTGTTTTCGGCCTGTGTCTTGATAGGTTGGACAGTTTTTAGGGTTTGGGATGGTCTAGTTTGACTAGAACTCTTGTAAAACATATAAATAGGTGGCTTGAGAAACATATGTAATATTTTGACTGACTTTCATAGTGAATAAAGAAATTACTCGCTCTCTATGCCTATGGACGTATGTTGCATTGACCGAATCACGTAAATTCTGTGTTCTTATACGTGTGGTTGTTATCTTTACATTCTGCACATTCTATTCATCTTGCTTAACATATTTCATGGGTCATGATTTTTGATAATTAACTGACAATTAATAGATATTATTGTTTTCCAAATAATAACATACTGATGACTCTACAAAATCAGGTAAATGTTATTTTTTATTCACTAACCACACAAAGCCATTTAGTTGAAGAATAATTTTGCAAAAATTTAAATTTAATAATGTTATATAATACAGTAAAAAAAATTACTATCTGGGTCAATCATGGTTTGCTTAAAAAATCTATATAATTTTGTTTGATTCTTTAGAGGTGAATTTGCTATATATATAATTAATTTATTTGATTAATAGTCGTTTGTTTAATTGTTGTCATGATTTTTGATGGTGTGATTGATAGTTTTCTTGAAGTCAAAATCAACGATGGAAAAGCATATTCAACTTTCTTAGACGAAACTGGGTTGAGAACTTATCGAGGTGCCTGCTCTGAAGTAGTGACCTTTACGAGAAATGAGCCAATACAAATCATTTGATTCGTCATATATTTGAATCAAATGAGAATAGATGAACATCAGCATAGTTTTTCCATAAACAACAAACATTAGTGGGATAAAATTAAGCTTTGAAATAGAGACCTTACTTAAACTAATTTGTAATTCAAAGTGAAGTATTTTGGTGCATTTGTTGTTTAGGTGTTCAAATATAGACAGGAGAGTAGTTTTAATATAATGTTTTGCTTTCATGTACCAATTGGAACTAAAGTTGTTGAATAAACCTTTTTTTTTTTCCAGACTGTGACATAAAGCTCTTTTAATTACACAAACATACAAGACATTTGACTTAAAATCGTAAGGAGAAGGCCAAAAACATGTCATGTTCCTTTATCTTATCTCTCAAAAAGAGTGGAAAACAATTGATGAGACATGGATTAAGTTAGCCCATCAAGCCCATTGAACTCAACACGTGCACTGGGCCCAATACAGAAGTCAAATCACGTCAAATACTCTAAGAATAGTTAAAGAGCAAGCTATTCATCATCAATATTGTTGAACCAAATTTGGTCAATATGTAAATTCTTTCTAAGTTTTGATGATTTTAACAAACATTTGAAACAGTTAAGCTATGCAAGTTATATTCCCTCTAAGCGCGTAGTACAATGATCAAAGCACGTTCTACAGATTTCTATGCCCGCTGATCAATTTAAAGAAATTTTGGATTTTCCAGATCAATTACAGTGAACGTAGAAGGAAATACAAATCACATAGACCAGATACAATGCACATAGTATCGAATGCAAAGCATATAAAGGTGACTCATTCTAATTCCAAAATGCTCAAGGATTGCATTGTGCACTTTGTGCTCGGTTCAAGACACATTGTATGATTGACGTATCTTCTGGATTGGAAGCACAACAACACTATGGATTTTGTAAGAGATACAAAGCACGTAGACGGGGTCTAGATCAAAACTAAAGAAGAATTGCAAGACAGAGCTATAAGAATGTTATATGTCGATAGAAGGTGCGTAGAAGAGTAAAGGAGCCACCTTTGAAGAAATCAATCTACGCATGTCGCATTTGATGCTAAGCATGTAGACAAGGATGAGCTCAACAGTTGACAAAATGGTTATAAGCTCATCGGGAATTTAAATTTGAATATTTGTTGACACAGTTATGTGAAGAATCAAAGATGCGATCTTTGAAGACGATAACATGCTTAGAAGGATTGAAGAGCTATGATCAAAGCGCAGAGTAGTGAAACAAGGCACATAACAGTTGGTGAATTTCTAGACAGTAGCTATTGGAACCAACTCAATGCACGTAGAGGAATAACAAGTCACATAGTATCATTATGACACAACATACTACGCACGTGGAATGAGATCTACGCACGTAGTATCAGCTAATGTCATTAGATTTGGCATTTTGTTCTTCTTTCACAACGACTACATTGGGAATTATAACATCTATTTTTCAAAAACTGCCTATAAATACAGACTTCTAAAGAGAGATAATGCAACTGAACCTTTTTGAGAATGCCCAAGCTTTATCATTTTAATTCTCAATTTTGTCTCTCTACTTATGCTTACTATTTCGCTTAACAACTGAGCTTTTGTCCTTCTATTAGATATTTGGGTTAGTGTGTGAACTTAGATTCAGTTCATGGAATCCACTGTAATCAAGTTTTGGAGTCAAGCTTGAAGGGTAGTGTAGGTTTGCTTATTTGTTTCCTTAAAAATAAGAGTGTTGTGAGGTTTCCTTTTTATGGCCTATAAAAACAAGTGTAGAAGGTTGCTTATGAACCTGTGAAAACAAAAGGTATAATGATTTCCCTCCATCCACAAGTAAGGAGTTTCTTAGTGGATTCAAAACTCTCTAGTGAGCTTGAGGAGTGGACGTAGGTCATAGAGGACCGAACCGCTATATATTTGGGCTTTTCTATTCTTTCCCTTCATCTCTAATTAATCTTATTTCTGTTTGCTTAAGTTGTGTTTTGGATTGTGCTTTTGTTTTGATTTTCAAAGGCTCTTGAAATAGATTTCACAAAGCTTTAAATGTTTGCGTTACAATCCAATTCACCTATCCTCTTGGATTGCCATATTGGGCTTATAATTGGTATCAAAGCTTGGGTGCTTAAATTTGAGGTTTAATCACCTTGAGTTTAAAGATCCACAATGGCATCCATGGGAGAAGTCTCTATATATGAAGGTTTGTCAATTAATATAGCTCATTTCTTTGATGACAATGATTATGTGTATTGGAAGACAAGGATGATGATCTTTCTGAAGTATGAAAGTATAGATGTTTGGCAAGTGGTTGAAGATGGCCCTTTTGTTCCTAAAAAGATAGTAGATGGTGTTCTCGTCCCTAAACCTAAGGAAGAGTGGATCAAGAATGACAAGAAATTAGAGTCCTTTAACAAAAAAGCTATGCACATCCTTTTTTGTGCTTTTAGCAAGAAGCAATTCAACGAGGTCCAACAATGTCAAATTGCACATGACATTTAGAGGACATTAGAGATCACCTATGAGAGAACCTCTCAAGTTAAAGAGAACAAGGTGCCAATACTTGTCCACAAATATGAGCTCTTCAAGATGAAAGAAGGAGAAGCAATTCAAGAAATGTTTGACAGGTTTAACGACATTATGAATGGACTAAAAGATCTTAGAAAAACATATACTAACTCAGAGATTGTAAGGAAAATTCTGAGATCTTTGCCACAGTCTTGGTCACCTATCAATAATGCAATTCAAGAAGAAAAGGATCTCTCCACTTTACCCCTTGAGGAGCTGTTTTGTTCTCTTCTCACTCATGAGATGAGCATGAAGGAAGAAGAGGAAAATGGAGCAAAACAGGAGAAAATAAGAGCTTTAGCTCTCAAGTTAAGAATTCTTGAAGACTCCAAAGATGAAGAGGAGGATAGTGATGATGAAGAAATTGCAATGTATGCTAAGAGGTTCAAGAAATTCCTAAGGAGAAAGAGATTTGGGAAAAGTGCAAAGAGCAATCAAACAAAGAACAAGGGAAGAAGGATTTCAAGAAAGATTCTTTCATCATATGCTACAAATGCAACAAAGAAGGGCATATAAAGCAAGATTGCCCATTTCTCAATAAAGCTTCCAAGTTTTCCAAGAAAAAGGGAAAAGCAATAAAGGCAATATGGAGTGATAGTGATTCCAGCTCGGAAGAAGAAGATGAAGCAATGGAAAATTTGTGCTTAATGGCTATAAAGGATGAAGCTAGTGATGATAAGGCAATAGAAAACTATACCCTTAATGAATTGCAATATGCTTTGATATGGATGTGTTGAGATTCAGAGATATATTTTGAATTAGAGACTTAGGTGAACTATGGAATTCACGTCACGTTCTTTGGAGTTATATAGGATAATTGGCAGGGTTTGTGGATTTGGTGTAATTATTGTTCCGCGTATTGTTCTGCATCTTTGCACTTTTTGATGCATGTTTGCATATCTGGTGTAGAGCGCCTGATGGCGTTATTTTTGCTAGATGCGGCGTGGATATCCGCACTGTTAGTGTGAGCCCTAGCCCCAAATGCATTGTATATATATATATATATATATATATATATATATATTATGAGGTATTATTTTATCTCTTTATTATTCCTGTGCATGTTTAAATTGATAAAACATCCATGAATAATGATTCTGCTTAAGTTAACAAATATGTGATTTGGATAGTAAAACCTTGAGAAAACTATTCTAAATATCTCTAGTCGATTATTGTCATAGGAGTGGCAATAAACCAAGACTAGTATGTGCTATGTGAGATGATCATGTTTTACTGGTTATAGGATATGAGATATCAATCAGAGAACATAGAACATGTTAGTGAACAATGTTTTGGATCGATCCGCTTATGAGAATACTACATGGTAGAAAGGTCATAAGTATTTCTCATGCAATGCTTATACTTGAATCCTTCGACCTGAAATCACTATGGATTCTTGGGTGATTTCTCATATACTTTGACATACGCCTAACTTTATTCATAAATGAATGGCAAGTATGGGTATGATTGGGTATGCCAAGAGTCATGCTAAGAAACATGAGTGAAGTGAAGGGATTGACCCTCTCATGAAGAGAGAAGATATCACCGGCCACTTGATTAGTGAAACTGAGTAGCGTGTGGCCACACCCAAATGAGATGATAAGTGTTATCATTTATTTGACTTAGTTAGGATCACTAAAAGATCAAGGAAATGTTTTAGCATAAATAAGGGTGACCAATTCCATGCCTTATGCTAATTCAGATATCGGGAGGCAAAGGCTTGTATAAGATTATATTTAGGTTATGTTGATTTGTAAATTGACATTCACTTCAATTTGGATAATCATAATGTCTTGCTAGAGACCAATTATGATTTATGGGCTTTAATTTAATTTTGGGGTCCATTGCCAACATTGAATGAACCTACAAAATCACACACAATAAAGGTATGGGTTAGGACTGAGGCTAATTTTCTTGTCAGGCCATTAATTTATGTTAATGATTAAAACATAATGAGGTGGGCTCAAGGTGAATTCGGCACACACCCATTAGGCTTGAAAGAATTGAAAATTTTGGCCTAATGTTGTTTTAATTAAAAGGTTTAATTAAATAATTAAAAGGGAAGGAAGAAGACTTCTTGTTTAAGTAGGACTTGTTCAAGAAGCAATCTCCTATTTTATAGGAGGAGGGAGGCCAGCCACACAAGTGTGCAAACTAGGGTTTCTGCAATGAGAGGGTGGCGGCACACAAGTTAATTCCAATTAGGTTTGGTCTCCTATTTTTTAGGAGTTTTGACCGGCCACAAATTGCTTGATATCTAGGTTTTTATTTGTGAAATAAATTGTCACGACCCATTCCGGGGACCATGACTGGCGTACGAGGCGAACCGTCTATGTGAGCCGACTCATCTCGCATAAGCCTCCATATAAAGAACTATTACCCCAAAATCATATTTAATGAAATATGATAAAAAAACAATTAAAGGTTTAAACATCATTTATTAAAACAAAACATGATATAAATTTGTGCGAAAATAATTTCAAATTAAACATTTGAAATATCAAATACAATAACAAAAACTAAAGAAAAATCCATAGAAAACCCGGTGTGGAGCCTCCTAATCATACAACGGAGCCTGATCAAAAAGGTGCTAACCGCAACTTCAGGATACCTCACTGAGCATCAAATGTCAACGATGATAATCCCTAATAGTCACCTGCAAGATGATAACACACAGGGGACAAAACAAACAAAGAAAAGGGGGTCAATCCCAGTGAGTGAGGAACAACACTCCAGATTGCCTCATACATGCTTCACAAAGACTGTTTTGAAAATATTTCAAAAATACCACATGCAAATATAGTCAACATATAAATATATGTACACAGGCTGCACCATAATAGCCTTTCAAAAATTATTTTGAAATCGTTTGCAATCAAAGCAAACAACATACACGAAATCATTCATGAGTTTATCAAAAACTTTCATGAATATTTCTAAAATCTTTCCAATATTTCTTCAAAACTCCTCAAAGCCAATGTGCTTTCAATAACAAAGCAAAACGTTTTATCATATCATGATTTTCAAACTAATACCTTTTTAGTTCTTATCAAAACCTCATAATCAAACTTTGCCTTGTAAGCATCATAATACTAATAGTATTATTTTCAAAATCATATCTTATCGGTGTGGGATTGGCCTATACTCAACCTGCAGATGTGGGATTCACCTAGACTCAACTCATGAGGTTTGCCCCACCATCGCCATTAGTTGAGGTTTGGCCCAACGTATTCCATAAATACGTGAGTCAAAACATATAACGCAGATCCAGGACCAAAGCAAGCGTGATGTGGATGCTGCCACCAATCACTAGACATAACAAGCGTGATGTGGACTCTGCCAACAATCACAAAAAAGTGTGGACCAACCAGAGTGTGATGAGGACCCGCCTCTATCAATATCAAATCATGTGCCTCGTCAGACAACATGGCTACCGACATCCCTGGTAGTTGGGTTGTCTCATTCATTGGTATACCAAGGGCTACACGCCTCGTAGCAGAGGTGTCCCATCTCCAAAACATTTACATAGTATATTCAAATCCAATAACAAATCGTCCTGAGAATGGGTATATCAAAACAAATCACAAACGGTTATACGACCGGGTTTATAAAAAACCAAAGGATATATAAGACACGACTTATATATCGAATTCTAAAACATACTTTAATATAAGTATGGTTTCCAAAATATTTATCAAATCCATAATGGCATGATTTGCAAAACCAAGTATGCAAAAAATCAGTCATTTTACCAAAATGAGTTTCAGAATTTCCTTCCGAAATATTCCAAAATATAATATAATCAAATTATATTATTTCAAAAACAATTCATCTATCGTCGAAGCGCAAAATCTTTCAAAGTAGAGTACAACTACTCTTTTTCCAAAACCAAATGGTTTTTGAAAAACCAATCAATAACAACCAAGTCCTCACATAAACCAGATTTTAGGATTCTCAATCCTTTAATTAATCTGGTTTACATGCTAGCATGATATCACAACAAAAACATATAATTGGAAGAGACATAACCTATGTGTCTGAAGCTGCAATCCACTAACCTGGATGTCGAGCTTCCAAACTCCGAGTCGCTAACCACTGGTCGATGGCTGATCACCTCATAATCAACTAAGCTGAAACAAATATTCACAATAGATCAAACACAGTGACTGTGACAAAACAAAACATGCATGAAATGCAAATGCAAACTCAGACACCGTCGGCGTAAAAAATCCTATTTTAATCGAAGATCTAGCACTCATAGCCCAAAAATCCAAATCTATGTAAAATTACAAATTGGTCCCCGACTTTTGTAAAATTATGAAGTGGTCCCCAACTTTTATAAAATTACATTTTAGTCCTTGGGCTTCGTAAAATTATAAACTAGTCCTTCGACCCCGATAATATACAAACGACTATTCCAAGTAGTCAGATTCTTCAAACGAGCTCCCAAACTCTCCGAATTTACAATTTTAACTAATTTTCTCAAATTTACTAAATGACACCTAAATTCTCAACTTTACAAATATACTCCAAATTTTTCAAAATTACAAATCTAACTTTCCAGCTTCTAAAATTACAAATCTAGACATCAACTTCCCAAAATTAGAAAAATACCAAATCTCAAAACTTTCTTCTCAAAAATATCAAACTCTCGATTCGGCCGACAAAAATTGAAACCAAATATACCTATGGGTTCATCTCAACCTCAGGAACATTAATCCATCAACAATTTCCTCAAACAAGCAACCAAATCATCTCAAATCAATCAAACCCGAACTAAACCCTAGCCATTCAAAGAACTCATCATTTCTTCTAATTTCAAGCTAGATTTATGTTAATCTAACCTCCAACAATCATAATCTAACAACCTACAACATCCATTTCAACAGAATCATGCAAAATCTGAAACCCATT
>CAODLS010825618.1:0-21560 GCA_948243855.1 Flueggea neowawraea | reverse complement strand
TTTTCTTGACATAGCAGCATATTATTACTATGAGATATGGAAAATGGATGTCAAAACAGCTTTCCTAAATGGAAATCTCCTTGAGGATGTGTACATGACACAACCCGAGTGTTTTTTCGATCTTAAGAATTCTAAAAGGGTATGCAAGCTTCAAAAATCCATTTATGAATTAAAGAAAGCATCCAGAAGTTGGAATCTTCATTTTGATAAAGCAGCCAAAGAGTTTGGATTCATCAAGAACGAAGATGAGACTTGTGTGTACAAGAAGGTTAATGGGAGTGCAATAGTGTTCTTAGTACTGTATGTTGACGACATCTTGATCATTGGAAAGTGACATTTTAACCTTGTAGAGTGTCAAGACTTGGTTTGGAAAGTGTTTTGCAATGAAACACTTAGGTGAAGCCTCGCGTATCCTGGGGATACAAATCTATAGAGATAGATCTAAGAGGCTCATTGGACTAAGTCAAAGTGTGTACATTGATAAGGTGCTAAAAAGGTTTAGCATAATAAATTCCAAGAAAGGAATGATTCCCATGGTTCTTGGAAAACCGTTGAGCAATGCTAGTTGTCCTATAACAACTCAAGCCAGAGATTACATGAGCAGGATTCGATATGCTTTTGCAATTGGATCTATCATGTATGTCATGCTTTGTACACGCCCTGATGTCATATATGCTCTCAGCATGACTAGTAGATTTCAGTCCGATTCAGGTGAAAGTCACTAGACCGCAGTCAAGAATATCCTTAAGTACTTGAGAAGAACTAAGGATGTTTTCTTGGTCTACGGAGGACAAGAATACAAACTAGTCATAAGTGGTTACACTGATGCAAGTTTTCAGTCAGACCATGATGATTTTAGTGTTAGAATTGTGCCCTAGTCCAACCATTGATGTACATTGTCATTTAATTATTTAATAAATAGGCATTTGTTTTATGAAGATAAAACTCCATGAATTATTTATTCTTCCTTATTCCATCAAGTGTGTGACTTGATAGTAAAACCATAAGGATAAAAGGAATACTATTCTAAATGTCTCTAATCGATCATTATCATGGGAATGATACTAAACTAAGATTAGTATGTCTCTAAGTAGATAATTATGTTTTACTGATTATGGATATGAGATATCAACTTAGAACATAGATACATGCTGGGGAGCATGTATTGGATTGGCCCGCTATGAAAGCTCTTCATGGATTATTGTCATAAAAAAACTTTCATGCAGTGGTGATGTTTGAGTCATCTGACTAAAACTCACTATCGAATCCTACATGAGGAATCACATGTTTTGACTTAGTCAAATATTATCCGTAACAGGATAACAATAAAGGCTATGATTGGATATGTCATAAATCATGTAGAGGAGTGATAGTGAGAGTGATGGATTTGTTCCTCTTATGAAGAGTGATATCTTTTGGCCACTTGATGAGTAGAATTGATGGAATGTATGCATACTCGAATGAATTAATAAAGTGGTTTATCAATGTCATTCGCCATATCAATCTACTTGAGATCAAGAAAATATGCTAAGCAATATAAGGTTGACATGTGACCATATCTTATGCTTAGATGAGATATCGTGTGACAAAAGGACTAAATATCATACTATGAAATGTTAACTCGGATCACCAACATCCACTCGATTTTGGGTTGTCATAATGTATTACTAGATACCGCTTATGGACTTTAGGCCAAAAGTTTGAGACAAGGCTCATTGTCAATTTCGAGTGAGTCTATTGGGTCACACACAAGAACGAATTGGATTGGTTATAAAAGTTCACTCTTTGTGGTGATTGAATTATTAAGATGGTTAATGTGATTAATCAATAATAATTCGGAGTTTCATGATTTATGTGTTAAATAAGATTTAATACATAGCTCATTAATGTAATAATTTTTAATATGAATCACAAATTATTATGGGTATATTATTATGTGTGACATAATAAATTCGGCTCATATGTTTTAATAAGTGAGTGATTTATTTAATAATAGTATATCATGAAATTAAAAGCCCAATAACATTAAAAAATTCCTTAAAATTTTGGAATATATATCACATTCCTATTTTTAAGGAGTATTATTCTTGTATGACAAGGATAGGAAGTTCAGCACACTCCTATTTTACAGGAACCCTAATTAGTGCACATAATTAATTAGGAAGTATTTATTATTGTGGGACAAGAAAGGCTAATACTAGTGCACCTATTTAAGATTTTTCATATGCCTATAAATAGGAGAGGTGAGGCCAAATTTATTCCATGGCAAAGGCAAAGCCGAATTTGTGAGAGCCACTTACAAAGAGAGAAAGTTATTTTGTAAGCTTTAGAATAGATATTCTAAAAGGGTGCTAGTACACTCCACCAATCCAAAGTAAGTTCGTTTGTGTGGATATCTCTAGGTACGTTCGCGCAAAGGTAACGTGACCAAAGGGTGGTTCAAGTTTATACTAAAAGCAACACCAATATTCCATCCCATCGAACATACGAGTTTTGGATCTAAAGTAGACCTTCTAATCCTAATTGTATATGTTGATGTGCATGGATCCTTGGTGGAATTTTAGGCTAAAATTTTTGTTATTTCTGCTACGTTGAATGCTTATGAATTTCATTAAGTAGTCGCGAATTCCAACAATTAATCTGCCCTTTATGTGCAGAAACAATTTCTTCATAATTTTCTGGGTCTAAAAGGTTTGCTTCTTCATCACTAGCCTTTGTTGTGCAACGGCCTCTTCCTCTGCATTTTAAGTGCTAGTTTTGAAAGTGTCAGTTTCTATTTAACTATGCAATGTCATCATCAGACGTGGGTCCCATCGATAACGTGCCAAAAGATTGTTTCCTTATTTTTCGGAGAACAATGTTGCCTTTTAAGTGCGCCAGGAAATTGTTGGCTTTCCTCACTTCAATCAAACAGTTGTGAATAAATAAACGAACAAAATTTATTGTAAATGGTTCTTTGTTCCTTGACAGACAATTCACAAAAATACAATGATGATTATTTCAAGAATGAAAGTTAAACTAAGGCAAGAACTGGAACTGAAATTGAAAACAGTGCCACCAAAAGGTGTGTGGTGTAATGTAATGTAAACTAACCCCGTTATCCTTTGATCACTCTTCTATATACTACCCCTTTCTGGATAAGGCCAATGTGAAGACTTCTTTCTTGGCAAAACCTCAAAATTCGTCTACCATCTTCAACTGGATTGCTATGATAGGTGCCACAAATCAAGTTGAACGAATTCCTCCAGCCAAGCTATTACTCTCTCTTACCAGGCTAGTTTTCTGCAATGGACTCCATTTTCCACATGGTTCACTCCTTGGCAGAAACCAATCCACTCTATTGTGACCGTTCTCAACGGCCTAAGCTTGATCCAAAATATTGGACCCATTAGACCTAACTTGACTCGTTGGGCCTGAACCAAATTTTGGGTATAAACACGATCTTTAATCCAATATGTCATAGATCTCACTCCCAACGCTTCCATAACCTCAAGTTCATTTTGCCCTTCTACTGGAAATGCAAATCCCCCAACGAACCAACCAAGCCAATCCGGAATCACAACACTTGCACCACTAGACCTTCCTCTAATTGGCGCATCAACGTTAAACTTGGTCCTACCAAAATTAGTTCATTGTGACTTGTCACACACCACCGCCCCATTACCACCTTTTCTTCTAGTTTAGCTCTCTTTTGTGCTTCCATCCAACTTCTTAAATAGCCCATAGTTTGATGAACAATGAAAGAAAGTTGCAAGCCCTTTCATTCCCATACAATAGCATTTCTATTTTTCCAAATATCCCAACTAAGAACAACCACCTTACTCCACACTTCCTCCCTTACATGAGCAAAAATAGAATTCAACCATTCAACATTAGATAAATTTTTTAAGCATGTAAACCAATCCCTGATAATGTTAATTCTCTTGAGCAAAAGGACAAGTGACAATAGCATGTATTGGCATAATTAATTAAAGATAAAGAAGGTTTTAGGATTACCTCAAATACTGATGCTAGTTCATGCCATTAATCTTGATCAACCTAAGGACACACCACAAAGAGACAAAGAGGTTCTAGGGTTCATTAAACTCAATTTCTCTGGCTATCGAAACACCAAGTTTGTTGACCTCACAAGTGTATCAAACGATAAGAGTGTTCTTACAAATGGTCCATCATAAGAATGAAGCACCAAATGTGTTTTAAATACAAGTGTGAAGACACATATCGCACTAAAACAAATTACAATCACTATATACATCAAATACACAACGCATTAACATACCACCACATACACTAACATCCAACACTTAATTAACAAATTCAGACTATCGTGTGGTGGGCCTAAAGCCCATTGGAAGACTTAGACGGTAGAGATTGAGTCCAAGGATCCATAACTAATTAGATAAAACAATCCGTCTCATCATTGGCCTAGCGAAACATGCATATCATCGATTCATTATATTTTGTAGTCCACGCGGTTAATTTAATTCAACACAACCACACACCCGGTTAATTTAATTCAACACAACCACACACCACCATTGTTGTTGAGTATGAGCCTCTCAAGAATTGACACTTAGCATCTAAATGAAAGATCAACAAAAACTATTGTAGAGCTATCCCAGCTACTAGGTGATAGATATATGGTAGGCGTAGAAATACTCTCTAAACATATATAAGCCTCTCTTCTTCTGCAAATAAAAGCAACTAATCTAAACCCTATACTTATTTTATTTTGAAAACCCTACTAACTTAATCATCACTGAAGCTCTTCAAATCTTTCCCGCGACTCCTATAACTCTTTTTGTTTTTTTTTTTGCCAATAATGTGTGACCATGCGTCCTCCTTTACTACAAAATATTAAAAGAATCATAATTGAGCTTGGTGGGAGCTAAGCCTCGTCAACATAGCTCTAGTGCTAAAGCTGCAAAAAAGACAGCAACAATATTAAAAAAGGAAATTATCCTACATATCCACTTTTAGTATTATAATTTTAAATATGTAGAAATGGACGATTATATTTGCTATATTGCAACATTTTAATTAAAATATAAAAAATACAACAATACGTATTACTAGTTTTTGTCTCATTGATTCTCTCTCTTCCATCTTTCTTTCTCTCTCTGCGCCCCTTTCTCTCCTCCCTCACTTCCTCTCCTTCCGCCTCCCTGTTTAGCTTCTCTCTTCACCTCCCTCCCTAACTTCTCTCTCATCTCCTCGCCTTCTCTCTTTTTGTCCTCCCTTTGCCCATTCCTCTTTTTATTTTCTTTTTTCTATTTACATATGAGAATGAGAGATGAGAGTGGCATAACGAAGAGAGAGAGAGAGAGAGAGTGTGTGTGAGGTGCAATAGAGAGAGCAGGTGAGAGCAACGTTGGGAGGCGGGGACTAGGGTTTCAAAACCCTAGCACCGTCGCCCATGAAGAAGAAGAAAAAAAAATTCTTGCATTTTGCGTATGTGTTTCCTACATTGTAGTTCTTTGTGCCGCACGCACCATTCAGATTGCTATTTGTGTTCATCATATATGGTGTTAATCAAAAGAAAGAATGGCATGATTAGGATTTGTATTAAACGTAGAGATAGCATCTTTTTCTCTGCATCCGCTGCGGTTTAAAGCTCTCAACTTTGGCACTTGACTTCTAAATTACTATTCTGTCCCATCATTGGTTTTGGATCTCTCATGTAATACATTAGACACAGTTTCTCCATTTTGGAAAGATTATTGACAATTGCTAAAGTAATCTCCTTCCCATTTTTGCTGCCAACAACTATACTAAAATTCCTGCAATTCGAGCTACAAGTTTCGTTTTCTTCTTTGCTATAATTTTAAATACTGAAATTGAATGACATCAAATTAAAGGACATTACAAGAACAAATTGATGATTTTCTAAAGAGAAATTCTAAATAATTTGAATTTGAATGAAACCAATTGAAGCTAATAATAAAAGATTAAAATATTTTTTCAAATTATTTGTGTTGTACTCAGTTTGTCTCATTTTGTTCTCGTTTGACTCAACTTTTTCCTTTTTCCTCATTTGTTTTCTCATTTATAATCAGTTTATTCTCAGTTTGTACTATTTGTACTTGGTTTGTTCTCGTTTTGTACTTATTTATATTCAATTTGTTCTTGTTTGCACTCGTTTATACTCATTTTCGTACCTGCAAAACTGAGAACAATTTGTTCTCGTTTTATACTCATTTTGTATCTGGAATTCTGAGTACATTTTGTTCTCATTTTGTACTCATTTTCTATTAAGTTCGCACTCGTTTGTACTCATTTTCCTATGTGCAAAATTAGGAAAAATTTGTTCTCGTTTTGTACTCATTTTATATTTGAAATTCTGAGTACATTTTATTTTCGTTTTGTATTAATTTTCTATTGTATGGTCAAACTTTTGGGGTATATGGTCAATTTTTTGGCGTGGGGTTAATATGCAATCAACTTCTGACACGTGGTCAAACAGTCAAATTTTGACATTTCTGTAATTGCATTAAATGAGTTGATATTTTTGTATATATTTTGAATGTTGTCATAATTTTTAAATTTAAATTTGTTTGAACCATTTTTTAGCTTTTCCCATATTAAAATAAAATATATTAATATATATATATATATATATATCTATTAATTATATATCTTACTATAAACTGTAATAAAAAAAATCCTATTTTTTAATTTTGTGAGCCCACCCAGCTTGACCAAGGTTGAATATCCCTGCACCCAATATTAGAACTCAGGCCCTTTAGCATATTAAATTACGCCTACCAATTGACCAAAAGAAAAAAAGCACGCCTACCAGGTATCCAGGTACACTACTAACCCCAATGGTCTCTAACACTTTTTATTAGGTGTGAATATAGGTCGGTTCGGTTTAAAAATTTAGAGATTTTTAAAATTAAATTGAAATTCGGAGATTTAATTTTTTCAAGAATCAAAATCGAACCAAATCTTCAAAATTTCAGTTTGGTTAGGTTTGGAGATTCAAAGATTTATTTTTTTCAAATCTTTTATGGACTACAGTGGACATTTATGAATAGTTGAGGGTTTTTTTTCTAAAATCTTTTTATGATTAATTATAAACTAGTCCTATTTTTTTAAATAAAACATTATAATGGTATAAAAAAATTATAAACTGATAACTTAAGGTCAAATTATTATAACAATTGTAAATGTCAAAATGTAGAAAAAAACACTTGTAAGAGGCGAGAGCTACGTGCTTCGAGAGAGAGAAAGTGCGAAAAAAATGTAGTGTTTGTGTTCCAAACAAATTGGGAATGGTAAGGCCGAGAGATTTAGGGTTATTTTTGTTCTGTTCTAAACAAAAAATGATGCCGTTTTAATAATTTATTTCATTAATTATTTATGTTATGAATTAGTCAAATTATTTTAATATTATTAATTTCATAAGAAATATGCATTGATAAAATATAGTATATTACTATACTTAAAATATTGTGCGTAATAATTTTTTTAGAAAATAAATTTATAGCAATTTTTAATGATAATGTAATTATAAATAAAATAATCACATTTTTGAAAACTTATGTACATTTTTTAACACTTTTAAACAATTATGAACATTTTGTATACTTATGATTATATAAATATCTATGAACATCTATAATTATATGAATATCTAGATACACCTATGAACACTTTTTTTACACATTTAAACACCTTTAAATACCTATAAATACATTCGTCACCTATGTACATTGTACACATATGATTATATAAACACCTATGAAGACCTATGTACATTATACACATATGATTATATGAACACATATGTACACCTTTGTACATCTATGAACATATATGCACACATATAAAAACATTTATATATCTTTGAACACTTGTACTTTTAAACATCTATGTAGCATATATACATTTGAACATCTATAAACACCTTTGAGTTGAATAACGATCAAAAATTATAGATAATTTTTAGTTCTAGTTTCAGTTCTTCTGTTTTGTTCAATTCTTGGTTCGGATATTGCTTAAAATTTATATCCCAAATCAAATAAAAATTTCAATGCACTTAAGTTAAAAGAAAGTCAACAGTAAATGAATTTTTGATTCTGTTTTTTTCAGTTCAGATATTCAATTTAGTTTGATTATCTTGATAAGCTTACTCAACTCTACTTTTTATTATACATGCTAATGCTCTCCTTATGACCGGATCACCCCCCATAATCAGTGGTGTGACCACAGTGTACTTGTAATAAATACGAAACAGACAAAAGAAGTCACCACCGTTAAAAAAAAGGGGACGAAGCAACAAAAATGTACAGAAAGGAGGAAACGCGTGATTTTCAAGTTTGACTTCCATGCATTCCGAGGGCTCTTTCTTCTCTTTTCGTTTTAGTTCCACGTTCTCTTTGTCTGGTTTCAATATTCTCCCCTACTCCTCTACATTTGATTGATCTTACTGTATTAACCCTCATTTCTGCATCCCTGAATCTACTAATGGCTTCTGAATACTCCTTCTCTTCACTATCATCATCAAGAAGTGCTTATGATGTGTTCTTGAGTTTCAGAGGGGAAGACACGCGCAAAAACTTCACAGACCATCTCTACGCAGCGCTAGTCCAAGCAGGAATACACACATTCAGAGACGATGACGAGATACCCAGAGGAGGAAACATAGAGACAGAGATCAAGAAAGCGATTCAACAGTCCAAGGCATCTGTTATTGTGCTTTCTAAGGATTATGCCTCTTCAAGATGGTGTCTTGATGAGCTTGTCATGATAATGGAACGTAAAAGGAGTGTTGGGCACTTGGTTGTCCCTGTTTTTTACGATGTGGGTCCTGCCCAAGTTGGGACCTTGACTGGTTTTTATGGTGAAGCCTTTGCTAGACATGAGATTGAGTTCAAGGAGGAGATAGGTATGGTGGAGGCATGGAGGGACGCTCTTAGAGAAGTTGCTCAAATGAGAGGGATGATTTTGAAAGACAGGTGATCTTTTTACATAGCTTGGAAGTTTTTCTTTTTCTCTTTTTATTTGCAAGAATTTTTGGTGGATATTGTCAAAGATCTGGAAAAAATTAGAAGAATTGTTGAAAGCTTGATAAGTTTATGAAGAACGGTAGAAGTGGTTATGATTTTTTTTTCTTTGGATGAAGAATTTCGGAATTCAGTACCGAAGGATAGACAGATTCTATTGATAGTTGTCATTCAATGTCCTTTTGTACAAGTTGCTATAATTGTTTTACCAGTAATAAGAAACTTCCAGATCGGATTGCTTCGAGCTTCTCGAGGTGGTTGCAATACAAATGGCTAAATCAACTAGTTAAATGTCCTTTAGATTTTTTTCAATAGTTGTCTGGTATGCCTTTCAGAAACGAATTTGTGTCATTTAATAAAATCTAAGATCCACTAAGCTCAGTAAGGGTTATCTGATACGGTCTTAAAAAGGAGCAATCTAGTAGGGCCATTTTTCCTCGTCTTATTCTGTTCTCTTGTCTGCTTATTATGCTGTGATAATTCATTAGAACATGAAGATGCCCATATTACAGACACAAAATTAGTCTCAATAACTCTAACGGGTTTTACTATTTTGGGGTTCTTCCTTTATATACCAGTTTGCATTATAAATCTGAAATCATTACAAATTTCTAATTCATTTCCTTTTTATTTTCTTTTCTCTAATCTCATTGCATGATCTTTTCTACCATAGCATATTAACAAGCAATAGTTCCACAACTTCTCAGCATTTCAATTTTCCAGAATTTATCTTGTTACTTGACTGTTAACACAGAATTTGCTCATTGTCTCTTATGTTCTAGTTAATTTTTGTTTTCAGGTATCTGTCACAATTTATTCAGGATATTGTTAAAGAAGTTGGAAGTAAACTGAAAAGAACATTGTTGAATGTTGCTCCTTATTTAGTTGGAATAGAGTCCCGTATAGCTGATATTAACTTGTGGCTACAAGATGGTTCAGATGATGTTGAACTAGCAGTAATCCATGGAGTTGGTGGAATCGGGAAGACAACTGTAGCGAAGACTGTTTACAACCAGAGTTTTGACAAGTTTGAAGCTAGAAGCTTTCTTTCAAATATTAGAGAAATATCTGAACAACAGAATGGTTTGGTTCGCTTGCAAAGGCAACTTCTTTCTGATGTCTTAAAGGGAAAAGTAAACAAAATATATAATGCAGATGAAGGAATTACAAAGATCAAAGACGCTGTATGCTACAGAAGAGTGCTTCTTGTTCTTGATGATGTTGATCAGCTGGAACAATTTAATGGTATAATTGGAATGCGAAAATGGTTTTGCAGGGGAAGTAAGATTGTTGTAACAACTAGGTATGAGAATTTATTAAGGGCTCAAGGAGTTTGTAAGATGTTTAGCATAAAGGAGTTGGATAATGAGGAATCACTCAAGCTCTTCAGTTGGCATGCTTTTGGGAAAGATCACCCTGTTGAAGATTATATTCAGCTTTCTGAAAGTGCTGTGTCTCTTTGTAGTGGTCTTCCACTAGCACTTCAAGTGCTGGGCTCTTCTCTTTCTGGCAAAAGCGAGGATGTATGGCAAAGTGCTATTGAAAAGTTGGAAGCAATCCCCGACAGTAAAATTCAGAAGATTCTTAAAGTAAGCTATGATTCTCTACAAGATGATCATGATAAAAATATATTCCTTGATGTAGCTTGCTTTTTCTCTGGAATGGGAAAAGACTATGTGGTTACTGTGTTGAATGGATGTGGTTTCTATACACTAGTTGGAATTTACAATCTCATTGCCAGGTCTCTTGTAACAATCAACGAAGACAACAAGCTAATGATGCATCAAATGCTCAGAGATATGGGAAGAGAAATTGTTCGACAAGAATCACCTGATGACCCTGGAAAACGTAGCAGGTTGTGGCGTCACAAGGATGCCTTCGCCGTGTTACAGGAAAACTCAGTAAGAAAATTAATTTTCTTTTACACCAGCATTTTTTTTTAATTTCCTTTTACACTAGGAATTTTTGTCTTACTCGCCCTTCATATTAATGATTAATTTTCTTTTCTTTCGCACAAACCAGGGCACGTCAACAATTAAAGGCCTTGCATTAAGCATGCAGATATCGAAGGAAAGCAGTCCTAAAGTAGTTCATAAAGAAGAGCAATCTTATGGAGATTCCATTGACCAAATAAAGCTTTCCTGCCTGGGAACTATTTCAAACAGGCAGTGTAACAAAAGTTTCTTTTGGCTTCCAAAAAATGGTGACGTGAAAAATAAGTTTAATGAGATAAACCTGAAAACAAATGCTTTTGCAAGTATGGACAGACTAAAGTTGCTTCAGCTCAATTATGTTAAACTCAGAGGAGACTTCGAAGATTTTCCTAAAAGCTTAGTTTGGTTGCGCTGGCTTGGATTCCCTTTGAAATCAATACCAAATAGCTTTCACTTGGAGAATCTTGTTGCTCTTGACATGCGCAACAGTAACTTGATAAATGCATGGAGGGGAAAAAGTGTATGTAATAATATCTTAACATTGTCAATTTATCTCTCTTACACGTATTCTTTTTTCACATAGAGAACTAATGATCTGTTGATACTATTTTTCTACAGTTCCTTGTCAAGTTGAAATTCCTTAACCTCAGTCATTGCCATGGCCTGGTTAAAACTCCCGACTTCACGGGCGTTCCTTCTCTTGAGAGGTTGAAATTGAAAGGCTGCATAAACTTGGTTGAGGTTGATGAATCCATTGGACGCCTTCAAAAGCTCATTCTATTAAATTTGAAAGATTGCAAAAATTTGAACAAACTTCCGGTACAAATTAGTTCATTGAAATCTCTAAGGCAACTTAATTTGTCCGGCTGCTCAAAACTCTATTGCATACCTCAGGAGTTGGAAAGGATGGAATTATTAGAGGTGCTTCATTCAGATCAACCAAGTTCCAGAAATTCTTGGTGGTATTCAACCTTTGGGTCTTGGTTGCTGCCAAGAGATCCACAATCTGTCACATTTTCCTTGGCACTATTACCATGCTCTTTGGTAGACTTGCGACTTGCTGATTGCAACATATCGGATGTTGCTATTCCCAATGATCTAAGCTGCCTTCGCTCCCTGGAAAATTTGGATCTAAGAGGAAATCCAATCAATAATTTGCCAGAAAGCATCAACAACCTCACTACGCTGCAGTATCTATGCTTGAACCATTGCACAAGTCTCCAGTCACTTCCGGAACTTCCAACAAGTTTAGAAGAGCTGAAAGCAGAAGGTTGTACGTCTCTTCAAAGAATTACAAACTTGCCGAATTTGTTTAGAACATTAGAGGTGGAACTTTTTGGCTGTGAGCAACTAGTTGAGGTTGAAGGCATGTTCAAGTTAGAATCGCTTATCAACATTAACGCAGAAATGATGAATGATTTGGGATTGTTTGATTTGGAATCTCTTGAAAGCACTGAAATGTCAATGTTTAGTGCTGTAGCCAACAGAGAAAGAAAGACTCCTCCCCAGGTTCTGTCTCAGCTTTTTAATTATTTTCGTCTAGTTCATTTCCTCTGATTGATACATTACATATACTGGCCATATATTCCTTTCTACCTTATGCAGTTTCTGATTTTAAGTTAAATGGCCCAATGTCTCAGGTATTACATGAGTGTGGCATATTTAGCTTTTTCCTTACAGGGAATGAAGTCCCAAGTTGGTTTAATTATAAAGGTACTGGATCCTCTGTGTCATTTGAAATGGTTCCCCTTCCTGGTCAGAAGATCCGTGGTTTAAATGTTTGCGCATTGTATGCACGTGATTATGAAGAATTTTGGTTACATGCCGCCGGACATCATGCTAAAATCCACAATGTGACCAAGGGAATAACCTGGAGCTATAGCCCTACCTTCTACGCGATTCCAGAACATGATGATGACATGTTAGGGTTTAAGCCATTGGAATTTCGGAGATGAGTTGGAAGCAGGTGATGAAGTGAATGTTTTTGTTCGCATGCCGCTTGGCTTTTACGTGAAAGACTCTGGTATCCGCATTGTGTACGAGCAGGAAGATTATGGTAATCAAGAAGATGGTGAAGACGTTGTCAGAGGCAGCTCTATTTCGCGGCAGAATATTGCTGATATAGATCTTCCAATGTACCAGGTTGGAGAGGCTGTTTATTTTCTACATCATCATCCATTCACAACTCCTTCAGAACTGTTAACTCAAGGGAGAATGACTGGTTATTTTTAGCTAATGAACAGACAAATTAACACAAAGTATACATTAGCTTCCAAGTTTTTTTATCACATAGCAAAACAAGAGCAAATCGCTTATTGTAGACTTCAACATTTCAGAGAATACTGATTCCTTTGTTCTATTCAAATCTGTGTTAGAAGATCATTGCAGTGAGGCCTATACAACTGCACCTATAAACTAATGAGGAACAAATTAACACTCATGAGACTTGCACTGAGCTGCAGAAAATCTCAAGTTTTCTACATCTGGCCTTTCAGTGGAAAAAACTGGCCTTCCAATATCTGTGTTATAGCATGAATTTTTTGTCTGTTGTACCTCACTCACTGCTTCGTCAGTTACATTTAAGGAGACAAGTGGGTAATGCTAATGTGACGTGTTTGACCGCTGGAAGCAAAACTTAATGACTAAACTACCCCTCTCTCTCATTCTTCTTCAATTTTATCTCTTATATTTTTGTTTCTTATTTTTGTATGACGTGTTCAGGGACAAAGTGGATATTTCAAGTGTCACGTTAAATGTAACTGACAGAGCAGTGACTGAGGGACGAAATCGAAGATTATTAGAATAGCAGGACGTGAACCAAGATTATGTCAAACCTCAATGACCGCAATGCATTTGGGTGGGCCTGATTATTATGCTGTAAAATTTAATACAGAGCAAAATGTCTTAGTAACTTTTTTTTTATAAAGAATAGTCACCTGTTTCTGAAAGTATAATAAATATTTTTTTAAGATTTGAGGAGTTAATAAAAATGGCTATATTACATGATACTTTAATTATTTATTCTACACACATATCATTAAGGTCTCCAACAGCCCAAAAATTCAAAACAAATTTGTTTGAAACACATGCTAACACGTAACTACATTCATTGTTAATTTGGTCTAAACTAGCAATTCAAAAAAAATGTCTAAACTAAAAACACAAAAAAAATCCCACCAAACACGATTTTTTCAATTAAATTAATTTCTTCTTGAATGAGCAATTATTTTGTTTGATATTGTTATTCAAAAGAACTCTTTTTCTTGAGGTGAAAGTAGATTCACCCATATACAAAATACAGGTGTGTTCGTATAGATAGTTAAAAGATCCTTTATCAATTTTCATGTGAATCGAGTGTTAAACAAGATATTAAAGTAATAATTTCATGTGTAATTGAAAACAAGAAAAATACTAATAAGTTTGTAGCTACTGAAATCGGTTCCATCACTAAAGAATCCTGGGTTTAATTCCTTATAGGAGCAAATAAAGTGACTTATCAAAAAAATAATACGTTAAAATTTTGAGGAAATTACACCCATGCTTTTTTTTTATTATTTTGATTCCACATGTACAACAGGAAGATATTATACATATGCTGCTATAAAACATTTTGATTTACATTTCACAAATACAATAATTATATTCAAATTCTATCTCCTCAAACTCTCATCTCACCCGATTTTGTCTCTCTCTCCTCTCTCTTTTTTCTGTTTCACGCTTCTCACTTCAATTTCTCTCTCCTCTCTCTAACACTCTCGGCTCACTTCTATCTCTCTAAGTTCTTTGCCTGATTTTGTTCGTTGTCGTCCTCGACATCATCGCCTTCAGATCTTCTTTCTCTGTTGTTGTCCTCGTTGAATCGTTGCCTCTTCTAGATGGTGCCTCGATGAGCTTGTTGAAATGATGGACTGAAACAAAGAATTCGAACACAAGGTGTTGCCAATTTTCTATCATGTCAATCCAAGTCATGTCTCTGAATATACTAGAAGTTTCGGAGAAGCTTTTGATGTTCTTGTTAAGGAATTCGGAGAAGACATTGTCATGGTGAATCACTGGAAAGAAGCTCTGGTACAAGTTGCTGGCCTCAGTGGATTGGTGATGCAACAACACGATTGATTTCTTTAAATTGGTCGAGGTCAGAGTACACATGTGTCCCTGAAAGAGAAGAAAATCGGAGCTTGAAAAAAGGACTCAAATTGAGTCTTGAAGGAGAGCAATAATGATTGCATACAACAAATGTTGGTTGAAATTTAAGGTGTGAATTTTTATCTAATATGGCAACGAAGGCTTGAAGTTGTAGTGCATTTCCATGCCAATAAATTATGAAATGGCTTTTGTACTAGTTTTTCTTTGTTGTTTGTACTTGTATTGTATTCCACATATACTCGGTTGTATTAGTCAAAAGAAAGTATAACCAAAAGAGTCTCAGTTTTGTTGTTATATTAAGTGTACTAATATTGTTCTCTACATGTACTCTGTTATACTAGTTAAAAGGGTCTTCACTAACATTAGTTTGTATTCGGATTGTACTCCACATGTACTCAGTCTTTACTGGTCAATAGAGCATTCATAATACTATTTTGTACTCGGGTTGTACTCCACATATACTCGAGTTGTACTCTGTACTCGGGTTGTACTCTTTCTCGATGGCTTAAATGGTTTGGTCAAAACAGGGACAACGTGTAGTCAACACGCGGTCAAATTGTTATATTTATGAATATTTATTCCATATTTCCATTTTTGATAAATTTTTCAATTAGTATTGTATTGTAGAAATTATTTTTTTGTTTTGTGGCCCATTTTTGTACATCACCCTAAAATTTTTTGGCCAAGAAATAAAATGACTTTTTTGGTAGAATACTTAATTTCATTATACTTTTATAAATAAAGGATTTTCTCCATATTTTGACGTTGAAATTTTAAATGGCAAAATCTACTTATGATTTGGAAGGTTTCCATATCCTGTCAAGTCACTATATTGGTGATTTGACTTTTAATAAAGATTTGGATTATTAAAAAAAATTCTAGCCAAAACGAATATTCCACAGAAGATTTGTTAATTTTCTACTTGCCAAGCAAGCTGTTCGCGTAGTATAATTTATTTTGAAATTATTTTTTATAAATAAAAATATTTTATTTATTTTTGTTAAATTATGGGTCGGAATTAAGAATTTGGGTAAATTTTGTACTCTGATACTTATGCGAGATGGGTTGGGCTCTTATAGAAACCGTCTTGTATACTAGTCATGGTCCAGAAACAGGTTGTGATAAATGTGGTATTAGAGTGTTAAGTTTCGTAAGTCTCGGTGTGGAGCATATATATTTTTTTATTAAGTTAGTCTGATTTATCTCTATATTTATTTGATTATTTTTGTGATATTGTGGTAATCGTGTGCATCCTTGTATTTGTGTGTATGCTTTGTCTGTTTTTATTAGGGGACACCAGTTAAAGTAATGAATTTGTTTGTTGCATTACTTTCTTTTTGGGACATATATGATTAGTAATACTTTTGTTAGAGGAATTTTGTGGGGTTTCCTTATCTTTGAGTTGTAAGATTTAATTGATTCAATAATATGAGAATTTGGTTCAATTCATTTAGAATTTTGATTCAAGCTCTCTTTCGTTTTCATCTAATTTTTGTTCTTTCTTCTCTTATTTCTCATTTTATGTGTATACCTGTGTAGTCTTGAGTTTAGACTCTAATTTGGAATCTTTTATCTCTTTTGGCTCTTCTTGGCTTATCTCTTTTGTTATCCTTTGTTCAACAGAATTTTCTGGATTCTCATTTACTTTGGATAAATGTAATAACCCTCCTGTTCTAATCAATTATCTGTAGCGTTTCGACCAACTCTGACAAGGGCTTTGGTGGAATGTCATTCGATTTATTTTGATCTTTGTTCATTTGGGAATTTGATTTTGGAAAGTTTGAGGTAATTTTTGGTGTTTGAAAAATGTTTAAGGATGTTATCTAAGTAAGTTTATGTGATTGTTAGGTCCCGACAAGGATGGGAATTATGATTTTAAGTTTGGAATGTGGTTTTGCGCGTGTTAAGGTGTGTTAGAGTTCATTAACGCTTGTTGAAGGGTTTCTACACGCGTAGATCATCGCTGAGATGGATCATAAACGTGCCTAAGGCCGTCTATGCGCGTTGGTAAGGTTCTGCGCACGTTAATGGTCATCTGGACTTGAACAATGGACAACTAGAGCCGTCTACGTGCTTTGTATACGTACTATATGCGTTGATCATGATCTGGGAATGAACCGTAGGTTCTCAAGCCATCCACGTGCGTTGTATGAAGGAACTACGTACGTTGATGTTGATCTGGATTGAGCTAAGAGTTTCTGAGCACCGTCTATGCACGCTGTGTAAGTATCTATGCACATTTGACTTCTTCTAAGTGCGTAGATGATGTACTACGCATGTTGATGAGCCAAAAAATGTTGAAAATGAGTGAAACGTTATGTTTTGGCCAGATGGTTTTTAAATACCCCTCACCCTACCTTCGTCCGTCATTCATCATTTTCACTCTTTCTCACTCTCAGACCGATTCTCTCTTTTTGTCTTTGCTTCCCCGATGTTTCTAAACATCTCCAGAGATAAGATCAAGCTTCTAGTTTCTTCATTTCGTCCGTTTGATGCTTCTGGTTTATGGATCTCACTTTAGTCCAATCTGTTTTAGGGTTCTGATTCTTGGTGACTCTGTTGAGATGGATGCTAAGATTGTTAAAAGATGATTATTTGAGGTAAGATCGTTCTTCTTTTCCTCTTATTTCATCATTTTCACGCATTAATCTCAAAATCCCTTTTTGGCCGAATTTGCATCTAGGGTTCAGGTTTGGTGTTTCCATTGGATTGATGTTAGATAATGATTGTGTATGGTTGTTTGAGGTTAGAGGAACCTAGATTAAGCCTGAAATCAAAAGATTTTAGGTTGCTCTGAATGGGCTAGGATTTGATTCGAGTTTGTGTAGATCTTTGATGATTTTAAGTTGTTTTTGAGAAACCATCCATATATTAGAGTTCCTGAGGTTGAGTTTGATCAGTTTAGGTTTTTGAAATTGATTTCCATCGGTTGAATCAAGAAATGGATTTTTGGGGTAATTTTTCCATAGAGACGAAACTTGATATTTTGCAAGTTTGAAGTTAAAAATATAGTTTCTAAATATTTTATAGGTTTGATTTGATAATAGAAATATCTTGGGTATTTATTAGTAAACTTTGAACAGCTTGGAGACCCTATTGTAATATTACATCGAGATCTGAATGTCGATGAGCGATAGACTTTCGATTGGAATAGAATTTTTGACGCCGTTAGTGTTTGAGTCTGAATTTGCATTTCATGCATCTTCTGTATTACCACAATCACTGTATTTGATGTTTTATAAATATTTATTTCAGCTCAGTTCAGTTCCTGAGGTGATCAGCTATAGATCGGTGGGCATCCAGGTGAGTGGATGGCAGCTTCAGACACATAGGTTATGTTTCTGATTTCTGTTTTGAAGTTTTTGGTTCAACTGAAAAATATTTTTGTTTTGGAACCTTTGTTGTGACAAAAGGTTTTCTGAAGAACCTCGCTTTGTTTTTAAAGCATCTTAGCTTTGGTTTATTTTGAAAATATCCTTAAAAGATTTTGCTTAGTTCCAGTAACGTTTTTGTGCATGTTGTTTGCTTTTAGTACGAACAATTTCGAAATGTTTTTTTTTAATCGCTATTACATATTATGTTGACTATAGCTGCTTGTGGTATTTTTGAACTGTTTTTAAAACAGTCTTTGTGAGGCACGTATGAGGCGTTCTGGAGTGTTGTCCCTCACTAGGTTTGACCCTCTTTCTTTCTTTTTTCTTCGTTAAACTCTGTCTTTCATGTGATTTCGATCATCAGCAATCTCAACTCAGTGAGGAGTTGTTTGGCTTGGCAGTGAGAGCCTTTCTAATCAGGTTCTGTTTGTATGATTTGTTAGATACTCTACATTGGGTTCTACGGGTTTAGTTATTGTTTCTGTTATTGTTTCTGTCATTTCAATGTTTTTAATTTGAAATATTTTCTGCAATTGATATTATGTATGTTTTGTTTTAATAAATAAGGTTTAAATCTTTATTTGTTTTAATATTTATTTGAATATGATTCTTGGGTAAATGTTCTACTCTCTGAGACTTATGCAGGATGAGTTGGGCTCCCATAGACGGTTCACCTCGTACGCTGGTCATGGTCCCAAGAATGGGTCGTAACAATAAAATTCACTTTCGTTATATTTTATTTATCTATTGTAACTTATGTTTTTGAACACCTCTTTTCTGAAAGGCAGCCTTAAGGAAAGTATTTCTTCTTGTTCTTTTGTTTCCTTTTCTGTAATAGCCTGAGGAACGATGATTTCTTTCTCCGTAATTGATTCTTCATCTTAGATTTTGGATATTGACTTCGTAATTGCTTCACTTTCTCTATTTTTAGCAGGGTAAAATTTGGAGCCTTAAATAGTTCTTTTGATTCTTTTTCTGAAGTGATTTTAGAAACTATGGCTCCATTTTTTAGAAATTTGTTTTATTACTATGAGATGTGAATATCTCCTTAGGAACTTCCTCAGTTTGTTCTCTGATGTTAATATCATGTAACTTACGATATTGGAATTCGTGAACTAAGTTATGATCCATTTCCTTTTCTTTAATATAACAGTATTTGCATTCTCTTGTATTATGCACTATTCTTTTACCACCTCTTTTAAGATTGTTTTAGCAATTGAAATGTTCTTTTTCTGTGATTGTCTTTTTATCTTGGAATTTGGATATTTTGGAAAATTCTTAAGCTTCTGTTTCAATTTCATTAGAGTTCCTTTTTTGTTCTCTTAGCTACATCTACGTATGTATTTTCTAGTGTTTTATACTGTTCTCCTGTCATTTTCATTGTCATTTTGATTTCTATTTTAGTTCAGTTGTATATGACTAATTTCTTGGATTTCTTTTGTAAGCTATCTTCATTAGTAATATCTGTATTTGTTTCTACTTTCCTTAGCCACGTTTGTAAGTGTTCTATTGTTCTTAGAATATTGTAACATTTAGCCCATTTCGGTTAGGATTCTGGTAGATTTCTGACTGAGTCTGATTGATCTTGAAAATAATCGGACGTATTTTGTCGAGGATTAGGTGTTATAGAATCTCGAGGGAGGTCCGATGCACGTGGAAAAATGTGAAAGGTTGAGTGTGTGACTGGAGAGTGAACAATGTACGTTGTACGTTGAGGAGGACGTACATTATCTGAAAAGGCAGTATAACGTATGTTGTAGAGGTAAGACATACGTTATCTGGACACGAGAATGATCAACGTACGTTGGCAGGGAACAACGTACGTTGAGGTGTGTTTTCATCGAAACAGTGGCTACTACATGCGTCACAACGTGCGTTGTGAGGCACAACGTACGTTGTGCGCCATCACAACGTACGTTGTCACTGAATATAACGTACGTCGCCTTTGAAAATGTCGAAACGGTGCGTTTTGATCTGCAGCTCTTAAAACGGACCCAACTCGACGTTTTCTGTTATTTTTCATAGAAATCACTCTCAAAATCGTATGAAATCCTCAGCATTGCTTCCTTGACATTCCTAAACATCTTCTGAGGTAAGATTAACATCATTTCTTCATTATAAACTCGTTTTATTGCATTGAATCATAACATGTAATTTTGGCCAAATCTTACTGAAATTCATATTTTCTGATGTTTCTAAGTTAATGGATGTTAAAGGATGTTAGAATAGGTTAGAGAGGACTTGTAGGAACATGATTTAAGCTTTGAATCAACTGATTTGATGATGATTTGAAAGAGTTCGGTGTAGATTCGGGTTTTGTTGATTTTAGGATGATTCAGTGTTTTTTTTTTGTGAATTCTGAGGTTAGATTCGCGTTCAGGAGGTAAAATTGAGTCGGAATGTACATTTATTTTTTTCGGGAATCGAGCGGAGCGTAATTTTGGCGTTTTCGCAAATATTTTTCCGTCGCAGCAGAATTGGTGTGTTTTTGCAAATATTTTCTGTCATAGATAAATTTGTAAATTTTAGAGAGTTAAGAGATAGATTGTGAATATTGGAATTATGGGGATTGACTTGTAACTTTACGAGTCAAAGTTTAATTCTCGATTTTTGAGAGTTCGGGATAGACTTTGGAGATTCTGACTTATGGAATGCGAGTTGAAAATCCCAAGGTACCTCGTGAATAGTTTCATAAATTATTGAGTCTAGGGGACCAAAATGTAATTTTACACGGGTTGAGACCAAACTGTAATTTTACGTAGGTTTTGAATTTTGCATCGAAAGTGATAGATTCATTTTCAAATTATATTTTGGGTGACTTCGAGGGTCTACACTTGCATTTGCATATCATGCATTTGGTATTGCTACAGTAACACATTTTGATAATTGTTTGGTTATGTCTGTACAACTCCTTGTGGTTGCCAGCACGAACAACTACTCACCAATGGAGGTTGACTGGTGATCTTTGCTTGGACTCTCAGGTGAGAGAATAGCAGTTTCAGACACATAGACTGTGTATTTTGAAAATTATTATGTTTTGGTGTGTACGGATTATCTATGGAATTTGGATTAATAATGGTTTGATTAATTAATAAACT
>CAODLS010825596.1:0-10879 GCA_948243855.1 Flueggea neowawraea | reverse complement strand
ATGATTTGTGGGTAGAAAAAGTGGGACGAGAGAGAGGCTTTGCTTTGGTGACTTTCGGTGGTTTTGAGGTTTGTCTTTGGGGGATTTATATTTTATAGTCGTTTTGATTTGACTTATTATGTCGTTTTAGGATAAGGGACTGTCGTAAAGTAAAGGTAATATGTACCCGATGTATTTGAGGGCCAATGATAATGGGAAAGCGCATTTGTCTCTCTATGTCGATCTTTGAAAAATGTGGATCTAATTGATCTTCCATATATTCTCTCTCAATAAGATATTATAGTTGTATTAATAATTTTGAAATATTTTTCTAAAATACTTGTTTGAAGAAAGTTTAAGGGTCTTAAAATGTCCTTGTGGTTTATCTTCAAATATTTAATGATAATAGTGCAAAATAAAATAATACTATATAATTACCTGAATGAAAAGTCAAAAATAAGAATCAGCGACCGCACTAGATCATCTCAACTAAATTTGCACTAGATTTGTGTTCTTTTAAAAGAAATAACTTTTTAATTTGAGATGAAAAAAAACAAATCTTTTTTTTTGCAATGGGAAGGAGTATATATTGATAAAGATTTTGAATTTATAATATTATTATTTTTCTAATTTATTAAAAATAAAACTGACTAATATACATAGTTTTTATGTGCTCAGCACAACTTCTCTCAGAACAATTCTCAAAAAGTTTCAACTAGACATGTTGCCGGTTCCAAAATCGGCGATTCCGGTTACTAGAATGGGAGAATCGGAACCAAACTGTGGTTCCCACGGTTTGGTCTGGTTCTGGTGCAATTCGGTTACGGTTTTAACCGATTTTGAACAGGTTTGATCGGTTCAACTGCCGATTCGATTTCGGTTTGGTTCTCTCTTTTAAAAAAAAAAAATATTTTTAATCTGTTATTTTATCCTGTCATTTTTCCCTGCTTGTAAATTTTTTTATACTCAATAATTAACTATAGTATCAATAATACATTGTATTATAAATATTTCTAATTTATAGAGTTGAAAAAAAAATAAAAAAAGGTTCCAATCTCCGGTTCGAACCTGTAATACCCGTCCAATTTCGATTCGAGATTCTGAATTGGGTTTGTTTTGGGAGGTCAAGGATTGATCTTAATTTGATCTATTTGTTTCAAAATTCGAGCACGAATTTATTTTGAGTGGGGAAGTATGTAATATCCCGCCCGTTTCAGCCATGTTCCCTAGCGATTGGAGTTCAATTGATGATCATTGATGCTCATCCTCATTGAAAGTTTGGAGTTTAGATTGATAGTTGATTAAACTGGTGAGCATGTAGGGTTGGTGTTGTAGAACCTTGAGAATAGTGAGTCTGAAGAGTGGATAACTAGAGTTAGAGTAAGTTGTAACTCAAGTTGTGTGACCCCTATACAACTCGAGTTATCCATAATTGTAACTCGAGTTAGACGAGGTCCATATAACTTGAGGTAATCATTGTGTAACTCGATTTATCTGTGCTAAAGTGGAAAGACGCGTTTCGGTGTTCTTCGTCTTTAAAAGACCCCAAACTAACCGAAATCCGTCATTTGCTCCAATCCATTCCTCTCAAACGTTTCTAATCTCTCTCAGGTTGTTCTCCAACAATTAATTTGGGTTTCTTGAGGTAAGATTGTGTTTCTAATCCTTTCTTTCCTCATGTTTTTTTGTAAGATTACACATACTAGGGTTGTAGATTCAAGTGGGTTTGAACAATTCGGTTTAAGGTGATTTGGTGAGATTCCGTGTTGTTTTGATGGTGAGATTCCGTATTGTTTTGATGGATTTGGGTGTAGATTCATATCCAGGAGGTTGAATAGAGGTATTGTAGGTATTTGAGAGTGATGTTTATCAGTTACATTGAGTGTTTGGTTGAACTAGGCGATCTGGATAAGTGACTTACTCGAGTAAGATAGACCCAGATTTACTCGAGTTATGTTTAGGTTAACTCGAGTAAAATAAGCAATGATTTACTCGAGTTATCCATTGACTAACTCGAGTAAACTAGACCACATATAATTCGAGTTAGACTCTGACTAACTCGAGTAAACAGTGGTTCTGATGGACCAAATTGTAACATTTTGTAATTAGCGAATTCGGAGAATCTGAGGATTTATTTGGGGATTTTGACTGTTTTGAGGACTATTTGGTAATATGTCAAGTCTCGAGGGACTAGTTTGTTATTTTACGTGGCCCAGGGATTAAAATTTAATTTTACAATAGTTCAGGGACCAAATCATAATTTTACATAGACTTCGATTTTTGGGCCTTGAGTGTTAGATCTTCGATCGAAATAAAATCTTCGATAGTGTCTGAGTCTGCATTTGCATTTCATGTATATTTTGTATTGTCACAGTCACCGTGTTTGATCTATTGTGAATACTTTGTTTCAACTCAGTTCGACCAACCATCGACCGGCGGTCAGTGTTACGGAGTTTGGAAGCTCGGCATCCAGGTGAGTGGATGGTAGTTTCAGACACATAGGTTGTATCTCTTCTGCTGATATATGTTTTTGTTGTGCTATCACTATAGCATGTAAATTGGATTAATCTAAGGATTGGCTAATTTAATAAATTGGATTATGTGAATGAATATTCATCACTTTGTTTTTGGAAACTTACGTATATATATGAATATATATGTATATGTTTTTTATGCTGAGTGCATGCTATATTTTTGGATATTATGGTTTTTGAATGGATATTCAAACTCTGTGTTTGATAAACTGATATATATTTGTGTATATATCCTCTTCCTCTGTTTTGATTCTTATCTGAACATTTTATTCTATGAACCCTACTTGGGATTTTGACACGTTTGTCTGTAACTGGATTTTCGAATATCTTTTCAAAATAAAGATTGTGTTTCTGAATATATATATATATATATATATTTGAATTATGAAATTATTTTGGAAAATCGGTGACTTTGTTTTTGGACTGTGATATATAAGTTATATCTTATATATCTTATTGCTTTTGATATACTGGGTCGCACGACTGACTGTTATTGAAATTAAATTATACTATGTTTATGTTTTGGAGACGGGACACATTTGCTACGGGGTTCGTAGCCTTTGGTATACCAAGGATTGTTATACCCAGCTACCATGGTTGTGGGTAGCCATGTGTCCTGATCAGATGCATGATTTGTTATTGGATTAGTGGCAGAGTCCACAATCATTATTGAGGTGGTAGAGTGACGCATATCACACCACGATTGTTATTGTTACCTGTCCCTTATCCGTGGTATATGTTTTTGACTGATATCTACGAGATATGTTTTGAATTTGAAAATATTATTATTATTATTATTATTATTATTATTATTATTATTATTATTATGCCCACGTGGCGAAAATTTGTTTCTGAAATTTCTAGCAAGGCTAGAGAGGTTTTGAACTCTGAACTGAAGCTTTCGATAAAATATTAAAAGGGTTTTTGATTTTTGAAGCTTATGGTATAACCTTAAAAGGGTTTTATTTTGGGATCTCACATGAGATAAAACGTTTCTGGGAAGGTTTTGCTTTGTGTTTAAAAACACATTAACTTTGATAAGTTTTGAAGAAAATCTTGAAAAGATTTTGGTTTAGTTTTTGAAGGTTTTCGTGCATGTTGTTTGCTTTGGATGCGAACGATTTCGAAACGGTTTTTCAATCACTATTGCGTATGTAGCATGTATATATATATATATATATATATATTGATTATATCTGCATATGGTATTTTCAATCTGTTTTCAAAATAGTCCTTGTGAGGCACGTATGAGACGATATGGAGTGTTGTTCCTCACTGGGTTTGACCCCCCTTCTTTGCTTTGTCCTTGTTTATTCTCATCATGCAGGTGACTCTTGAAGACTGTGATCTTTGGCAGTTCATACTCAGTGAGGTATTCTGATGTTGTGATCAGTGCCCTTTTGGTTGGCTCCCTTTGGTATGATTTGTTAGAGGCTCCACACCGGGTTCCTGTGGGAATTATTTTTGTTTCTATTATTGTTTTTGAGATTTCAAATGTTTTTAATTTGAAATTATTTTTCCAATTTATATTACACATGTTTTGTTTTTATTAAATGATGTTTAAACCTTTATTGGTTTTATTATTTTAATTATATTTGAATTTTGGGGTAGAAGTTATGTACATTGAGGCTTGTGCGAGTTGGGCTGGGCTCCCATAGACGGTTCACCTCATACGCCGGTCATGTTATCGGGAATGGGTCGTGACAGAATCAACGGTTTGACAGTTTTCAGAGGGGTGGAACCAGAACCTAAATCCTAACCCTCCGATTTTGGCCAGTCGGTTCCGGTTTCAAAATAACACCTCTAGTTTCAACCATTGGTGTAATTGGTTGGTTGAAAGATAGTTGGTCCACTCAAGATGTTTCAACCGTTGGTTTAGTTTTATCCAACCAAACCCCCCATGTGTGTGCATGAGTTTCACGTTTATGTAAGACTTGAAAGAGTGTGTACATCAACTTAAAAAAGAAAAGAGAAGTGGGTCTTCATACACTCTCCACTTTCGTTCTCACTAAGCACTCTACACACTGTCAAGAGAAAAACTCTCTAAGGTCTACTTGCTTTGGTGGCTCTTAATTTGTGGAAAAAAGACGGGTTATGAGCTCGAGTTTCATTTCAATCCAAGACTATACGATGCAATATGTTGCATTCTTCATTATTTAACGATGTAAAATTGTCACTTTGTTCTTTAATATCAGAGCGTTTATGTTAATTCCGATTTGATTTGAGTTTCATGTTGTGTTCTTGGTGAATATTTATTCATGTTTTTATTCTTCCGTTTTGCTCCAGAGGTATATGCATGCACTTAGTTATGTTAGAGTGTAATTACATAGTGTCTGTGTAGCATTTTATCTATTGCATGTGCATTTGATTCAGTGTAAAAAGGATTTAGCTCCTTGAGTTTTTACAAATTAAGTTATCATGTAAAGTGTGATTTTTTTTTTGGTGATTTAGAATAATGTTTCTAGCCAATGTCCTTCACTTTTGTTTGTTCTATTTGCATAGTTTTGTAGCTTGTTTTATGAGTTTTAAATCTATATATTATATTCTTAAAAGAATTTAAAATAAGTGAGATATGAACATCCAAAGGAGTCAATGAACCTCTTTAAAAAAAAGGAGTCAATGAACACATGTATATATTCTGAAAATTTTAGGTTCATTAAAAAAGGATGAACTAGTGTGCAAACAGGGGCGGACCTAAGGGAGGTCTGGCATGGTCCCGTGACCCCACTCGAGTTCGTGGTCTCTTAATATATTAATACATATATTTGATTTATTTATATTTTATTTATGGTTTATTTATAGTTTATTCATGGTTTATTTAGGTATATTATAGACATTTACAATATTATATAAGAAATTAACACATTATATATAACATATGGTTTCTACCAACTATAAAATACCACTTTATTTGTCGTCGGACCCCCTTTTGGATTTTGTTTTGCATTCGCCACTGTGCGCAAAGCGCACTTTCAAGCAACGGTTGGACTGTTCATGCTTATGCCATCTATTTTTGGAGAAATGGAGACCAGAGTTGAATTCAGTATGTCGATAACTGTGGGAATGAGATTTCTTTTCAACTTTCACGACGACGCGTAGGGTGCATGTGGTGACACTTGATGTTCCAAATTTTTTGGTTTTTTCACTGCTTAGTCCAATTTGTGTTGGGAGTATTTTTGTGGATGCAGAAGCAGGTAAAAGAGCGAAGAAACAACATGAGTAATTTATAATGGTACGGTCAATCATGATTATGTCCACTACCTAGGTTCCTCACTTAGGATATTCCCACTTCACTATATCGATAATTGATTCCGGCTCAATCCAAAAAAATCAAGACAATAAGCTTAATTTTGACTCACACCTCAAAGGTCCTTGCAATGTTGTTTTTTGATACTAACAACAAATCTTACCATACCCAAAGTGTTTACAATTTACTCACAAAATAATAATAGAGCTAGTGATAAAAGCTATGAATGTAGTAGTTGAAGAACAAACACACTTATATCAATGAGAGAGAAAATGAGAACTTTGATGCTTGATAGAAGAGTGAAATAAGTGTAGGAATGTTCTCTCTTACTTTTTGGCCTCTTAAGCATGTATTTATACTCTTCTCATGGATTGGGATCGTTGTAAGATAGATTCTAGCCGTTGTGGTCCAAACAAATCGTAACCATTGCATTTGTCACATAAATGCTTGCGCACTTAGTGAAATACTTACATACGTAAAGATGCCTTGTTTCCCAGATTATGTACTTAACACCTGTTCTTACGTACGTAACTCATGTTGCAACTCAAGATTGCATATGTTATGCCTCCCTTGTGTACACAATTTTATCACTTTCTAATTCTAGTAGCTATTGTTCATCTTCATACCCATTCTTACGTACATAACACCTTCCTTGCGTATGTAAGACCATACTTACGTATGTAACAATTACGCTTACGTACAAAAAATTTTCTTCAAGTCATTCCAGTAACTTCTTTTTTGAAACTTGTCCATCTTTACGTGCGCAACACAAACCTTGCATAAGTAATGGCTTCCTTGCGTACGTAAGGTGTACATTTGCGTACGTAACACAACTAAAATGACCATTTTCGGGTTTTCCTCATCATCAAAATTTAGAAGAATCTTAATGTTGAACACCCTTGATCCAACAATCCAACAATCTCTGTCTTTCTTTTGATGACAAAACATTTATGAATTTAAAAGTTACATCAAGAATGACAAATTTGATCATGACTTCATTCTTGTCATGAGTTTAGTATCAACCAAAATAATGTGTAAGCATGTTGAAAAAATTTTAAAGTTTTAAAATAACTACCCCTTTCATTTCAAATTCATCTAATTGTCTCCCCTTTTTTGTTGTCATAAAAAGATTGAACATTCGCAAGTTCTAACTCTCCCTATAGAAATAAAAAAAATGTATTTTAATAAATCATGTACGCAAAGATGAATAATATTTGTTCTTAACTGAGTTCTTGGATTGTCATACTAATATGGTTATTTTCTTGTTTAGTTCGAGCTTGATGAGATTACCTCATGCAGTCATGACTCCTGTACGATGCACAAGGGCGGAAGCCATGTGGGCACACTTCGAAGAGTTCGAGATGGAACGTGGTCAAGATATGACATTACATGTCATTGCATTTGATGACATGATCTAGATCTTTGCTAATTGTTTGTCCTTTAGAAATGAACTTGACATGTAGGAAGCATTAAGGCAAACACATGCCACCTGATGCATTAGCACTTGTGGAGGATTAGGGGTTGAAACCTCATCAGAAACTCATAAACGACTAGTTTGGGCCTTTATGGTCGAGTATAGTCGGAGACCAACACTATCTTGTTTCTTAGGACCCATTCTTGATAGGGTTGTCAATAGCTCTATCGATATGAAGCAAGTGAAACTTTTGATTCTGCTTCCAGTTTGCATTTATAATCATGTTCATTGCGTCTTTGTTTGATGCATGTGTTGATGTTTTTTCGTGGAACTTAGATTTTCTGCTTGGACATGTTTCATTACACACAATTGCTTTTAATTAGTAAATGGAATGTTTATTTTGCTACTTGATTATTCATGTCATCCGGTTAGTATATGATTTGTATCACATGATGTTAATTGAAAAGGTATGTTTTATCCAAGTAGATGTTCAAAAGTTATAAATAGGATTACTTAAGAATTTTGCATAACGAAATTGAGATGGTGATAATTGTATATATAGAACATGAGTATGATTGGGAACATAATAAAATTTCTATTATAATTTACGTTATAACTATCATGAAAAAAAATAGATTTTGACATAATGATAATGTGTAAAATAACCTTTATTTCATGTGATGTCCATTTACGTTTTTTTTTTGGACAAGACTAATGGCTTCTTCTAAGATATTGACTGTCACAACCCAAGTTCGGAATATGACCGGCATACGAGCGAACCGAACCAAAGACCTGACCCATCTCGCACAAGTCTTGGATAAACAAAACATCTACCCAAAATTTTATACGAGACATTTATTAATCCATTTAAGATATAATAATAATAATAATAATATTAATAATAATAATAATAATAAACATAACAAAATATAATTTCTATAACCAAACTAAGAGTAAAAATATTAGTAAGTAATTTTTATTAAGAAATTTACACTTAATACCCAATCCGAACAAAAGAGTGTTCACTGCCGATCTGAATGTCTCACTGAAAGCGGAGAGTTGAATGATAACTAAAACCAATTAACATGAAATGTTAAGCAACAAAAAGGGGTGGTAACACTCAGTGAGGGACATCACTCTAAAACGTCTCTAGGACCTCACATAAACCGTTTTAAAATAATTCAAAAATATCGCATACACGTATATACTTATATAATACCAATATACACGCACGCACACACACACACACACATATATATATATATCAAAACAGTTTATGTGAGGTCCTGGAGGCATTTTAAAATGTTTTCTCAAAACGTCCACACAGAGGGCAACCGAAATACAACCAAATGAGCATAATAATTACCGATTAATATTTATACAAAACTAATCATTAAACAGTGAGTTTATAACATTTCCATGCAATACATATAACTTGTTTGAATGCTACATAATTGGAATTCTAGAACAAATTCTAATATCGTTGATCATACATCTTTAATATAATGTATACTGATATTGCTCTCGACCTCTAAATCAGAATAAAAAACAGACTAGCAACCTTAAGAGTCTAAACAGTACCCAACTCAGAAGGGCTAAGCAGCTGCCAACCTTAGGGGCTAAAACAGTACCCGACACCTTAGCGGTGTGTTTGGTATGAAATGAATATAGATTTCATTTTATTTGTAAATGAAATGAAATGAAATCCACAAGGAATTTGATTTGTAAATGAATTTCATTGTTTGGTATGATATATACTAGAATTTCAATTCTGTCACTTGTAAATGAATTCCTTATTTGCTGTGACTTAAGAATTAGAATTATTTATACATTGTGACTAAAATACCCTTACATTTATAATACTAATCAAAACTATGACAACAATATTATAACAACAATTATTTGTTGATTATTTAACTAATTACTTAATATAGATTAAATATTTAATTATTTAATATGAATTTAATATTAAATAATTAAATATATTTTTAAAATATTTGTAAATAATTTTAAATAGAGAGAGGGAGGGAGAGAGAGAGATGGAAGGAGAGAGAGATGGAGGGGGAGAGAGAGAGAAAGAGAGAGAGAGAAAGAGAGAGAGAGAGAGGGAGAGGAGGAGGAGAGAGAGAGAGAGGAATAAAATTGTCCAAAAAATAATTGACATGGAATTCATTTGCAAATAACATTTATTTAGCTTGGATTTGTAAATGAACAATTTTAACTTACTTCCAATTCCTTCATTTGCAATTCTTGGATTTGAGTTTTTTTAAAAAGCAAACCAAACACCAAAATTTGGATTTGCAAATGAATTCCTTAAAATTTTAAGGAATTCATTTATACCAAACACTATGTAAGGGTCTCAAAGCTGAAACAGACAAAAACTGATCAACAAAAGCATATCCGCTTGCATTGCAGCCCACAGGTTTCAGCAGGATGCACTTCGCTAGATCTTAGTACACTATATTATGGGGGTATGATCGATAACACAAACTTACAAACCTAAAGCATAATCAAACAAATCATTAAATCCAAATAATATCAGAAACTCGGACGTGGAGCCAGAATCAGATAGAAGTCAATTTAGACATAATCGGAATAAGAGACGTAGACTAATACCATCAGAATCTGACAAAATCGGAATAGAAGTCAATTCAGACAGAATCAAAATCAGACAGAATAATATGTGAACTACTCCCACCAGAATCAGACAGAATAATAAATCAAATCAATACTTTCCTAACTGACTATCAAAAGTGGACTCCTTCCCACCTAACCCTTGTGTCTGGCCAAGCACACAGTGTTACAACCAGCCCTGGTAACTAGGCCTCGATAGAAACATTGGTGTACTAAAGGCTACGTTTTCCCGTAGCTAGGGTTTCCCACTTCAAACATATCGTATAGATAAACTCTTAACAAATGCCATACAAAATAAACGAATAATGAATACTGATGAGAGTCATCAAATAAATATATTATAATTAGGCATACAAACATACCAAAGAAAAAAATAATAACAGAGAGTATTTCTAATAAAATATTTTCAGAATGATCTAAATAGATACGTTATTAAACATACAAACATGCACAATTGACATTTATTGACAAAGGCCATTACAGATCATAGCGTAATATATACTATATAATATAGTATGCAGAATACAAATTACTTACAAAAATATAATCAATCTCAAAACAAAATATACAGAAGGTTACTTAACCAGTAAGCATACATGATAGACAAACAGCACCGATCATATTCTACAATATTCAGAACTCACATTATCTTATCAAAAATATTCTAAGCAGACAAGCATACTGATTAGATAGATAATTACATAAAGTATATTTAATTTAATAACATAATATTTATTGCAGAAGACATAATGATTTTCAAAATGGATTTATCTTATTACAGAAATTTCAAGTAAGTTAGATTTTAAGATTTATCAACTCTTAATTAGTCCAGGTTCAACAAAAATAATATAGGTTTAGAAAATATAGCCGATGTGTCTAGAATGACATCCAACTCACATGTAATACCCCGAATAATTTTTATAATTATTTTTGGATAATTATATTTGGAGTAATTATTTTGAATAATTATTGGTGGATAATTAGTTTTGGGAATAATTATTTTTGGATAATTATTTTCAGAATAATTATTTTTGGATAATTATTTTTAATAAATTTGGGTAAAAATTTGAA
>CAODLS010825556.1:0-11508 GCA_948243855.1 Flueggea neowawraea | reverse complement strand
TTGTTGGGAAGATACTTCACATCCGTACGGGAACTTAAGTCCCATGGGGGACTGATGTTTTTCTTCCCCAGTGAATAAATGACCCTCACCCTCTCTTCCGTCTGTTTCATTTTCGCGCGAATTGTGAGGGCTTCTTCCCGCACAGGTACACTTACCTCTCCCTCAATCCCCAAAACCTCTCTAACCGGATTCCCAGTCCCTCTTGCACGCTCATTCTTCTCTCTTTTCTTCCTACACTCTCTGTCATAGTCGACTGCCGTCCGCTGCGTCATAGTCGGCTCTTTTTCTCTCTCTCCCCCCAATCGCTCTCTCTCTGTCATAGCCCCTCTTGGTCACCATCTCTCTCTGTCTCCTATATTTAGTTAAAAAAATAATTTTTTATTTTTGTTTTTTATTTTGTTTTTATTTTTTAAAAATAACTTAGAAAATAATAGAAAATTTTAGTGTTGTATGATCAAATTTTTCATTTTTTTATTTCTGTTTTCTAGTTTTCTAGAAAAAAGTGGAAAATTTTCACAACAAAACACGCCTTTACTGTTTCAACTGCTCAAATTGAAGTTTAAACTGCTAATCTTATAATCGTCCAAATTTACTAAATTACGAATGGCTTTTTAATCAGATGAATTCGTATGTATGACTGATAAATAATTTAGGGTGACAAAAGGGGCGTAATTTAAGCAATTTCCATAACTTGACAATTTAAATGTATGGTAAATATAAATAACTTATAGTTTAATAATATGGAAGCTGTTCGTAACAGTGAATAAGGAATAAACTAACGTAATAATGCATGAAAGCGACTTGCTAGAGAAAGTTTCACTTTTAGTCCCATCCCATGAAAATTTTCCAATGATTAGTCAACAAAGTGATAGAATTTTAATATGCGTGTATAAACAGTAAAGCACGTAATTTAAGTAAATATAGGAGCTCTGTTTATAGAAAAACTAAGAAAAAATATAAAGGTCTAGTTAAAATTTGAATGTGAGATTAGATATCCCACTCTCTTTTTATGATATTAGGAAAGTTTTCAAGAGATGAGTTTGCCTTCATGGGTTTAGTATTCTTATCCTGAAGCTGAGAACTAAGCTAGGCTCATTCGGACTTGATGTCTCTAAACTTGGTTGGTGAACTTTGTGTACTAGTTGAACTTAATTGGCCTTTGAATCGACTTACATTATATACATTGTAATCATGAAATGCAATCATTGATTTTGTCGGAATTTACGTTTATTTGATGATAAGCGTTTATCTAATTAATCATTCTTCCCTACAAAATGTATGTGAACTAAACTTAAGAATTTCTTTTTCGATAAAAAGCTGAGGGAATTTTAATTTATCCAAAAATACTTATATATTTATAACAAACACCACGTAAAGTCTGTTTGAACTCATCTCCTACTTATCTATAATAAAATTTCCAGCCTAGTATTGAGTAGCCGAAATGGCGAGGTAACAAATAAAAAGTCCATTTTATGGCAATTATTTGAAAAGGAAAAATGACAAATTTATAGACTAATTTTTTTTGGGTCAAGAGTATAGACTAACAATTAATATATATGAACAAGATAATTATGCATGTTCTTCATTCACACACCACGTGAACGTGCGATCATTTCTTGAAATTCCATAATCAATGAAAATATTCAAAAGGTATATGAGAAAGAAAGACTCTTGAGAGTCATCTCTCACATACTTATTTGAAGTCAATCATTGTAAACTACTGGCAAGTTTCATGGAAATCCGATCATCACCAAAAATAGTTGAAATTTAACACATATGGATCCTAAAGGCCAAGAAAATTTCTGTCCTTTTTTAGGTTTGGAAGCCATAGTAGACCAAGAAATATTCAACGACATGCATGGAAATTTCTGCGATGAAACAGCCAATTGGACTCTTACCAATAACATACCTCGGATGGATCTATAAATACATTGCTATAAGTGATGTGGTTTAGGAACAAGAAAGCAATTTTTATTGTTTAGAGAGGTTGAGGGTTTCTTGTCGCAGGAGAGATGGCGCTAGCTATATTCTTTGATTTATGTAGCTTTCCTAAATAAGGGAAGACTCAACTAATGCCATCCTCCTGTGACAACATTCCCTACAATTTCTTACTTTTCTCGTCTAAGTTTGCGTATGAAATATGTGTATTTATTATTTAATTATCTTGCTGTTATCTCCTTTTTTTTAACAATGCATGCAATCTATTAATCAATCTGCAATTGTGCAATTTACCTCTCGATGTACCACAAGTAAACATTTTAGTAACTAGTCACCTTACAATTTGCACCAAAGTAAAAACAATTATTAAAAGATAAAGGGGTGGACGAAAGTTTAAATCAATTATTTTACTTCCACCAGGGTTCGAACTTGAAATGTCCAACTGTAAAGTTAGTTGATTACCATTAGGCTCAGCCCCTTGAAGCAATTTACACCAAGGTAATTAATTGTTGCTTCTTTTGGTCAGCTAATTATTCAGATTTTTTTATCAGAATTCTTTTATTCATTATTCAAATATTTTTTAGTTAATGCATATTCTTTTATTTCATCCCTGGTTTTTTAATTTCTATTTAGTTTCGTAAAGATTAAATTTGAATCTAAACTTCACTAAAATTAAATGTTTTAGAGTTGTGAAGTACTAAATAAGAGATTTTTAATTTATTTGAATTTTGGGACAATATATTTATATATAAGTATACCTAGGCATACTAGAATTATGTGTGTGCTACGTTAACTTTTTTTTTTATGGGGTCGAAAGCGTTACATTAATTTACATGGTAACTGAAATGATAGGATATATAAGTATACATTAACTTTTTTATACGGATCATTTTCCGATATATACTGAAAGGGTCAACTTGATTGGGTTATCCAACCTCTCGCCTTTGAATGGCTGATATAATCATTAGTAAAATCGCCTGGCTGATACTAAGAATCTATCGAGCCTTTTGTGGTTCAATTGAACAACTTAATTTGAAAACTTTAGTCAATGATCTTAAGATCATTTCAAAAATAATTCTACAATGACAACAACTAATTAGTTTTTTTTTTTTAAATGTTTCAATCCATGATTAATATCTATTTAGCGCTTTATGGTGTTCTGGCTTTTCCATTGATTTTCTTTTATAGTTTATTTTTTTATGGTCAGTGCTTGTAATCATGGTTTTCTTCTATGTAAGTGAGGGTTATCAATAAAATTTAAAGAGGTGCCTTCCTTTTTTTAAAAAAATAACTCAACTACAGCTAGGCTAACCTTATAGTAGTTAATTAGGTTTACATTGCAGTGGGGACAAGCGTGATCAACATACCAACTTGTTGAGGATTTTCTTTTTCAAGTTTGACAAAAATTGTCCTCAAATAAGGTGATTTTCTATTCACTAAAAGTAATTAAAAGTGAGATCTCCGCAACAAAATTAAGATGTATTGACCATTGGATTTGTTTCGAATACACCAATAGATTTGTTTTCTTCCACTTTGGATACAACAAGAAAAGAAAAATGGCTGAGATGAAAAAGTTGGCTAGCTAATAAATTGTTCAAGTCTTTGAACATATATTCCATGAAGAAACATGGTGTTGCTTAATACGATAAGAATATAGTGAATTACACTTACTGTAAGAATGGCCTACTCGTCCCACATCATGGCAATGTTTTGAGTTATACGACGCGATAATGTGGTATTCACATAGTAAACAAGACACATTTTAACCAAACCAATAATTCCTGTTTTTGGAACATTTACAAACCAAAGCACTACTATGGCCATCATGTCAAAAGGAATTTGAGGAACAAAAATTCTAGTCCAGATTCATTACTCTTTTTATTCCGTTATTGTTTATATAAATATATGCAATGAATCAATTCATCTTCTAGATGTCTATGAATGATGAAACCTAATGTAGTGTTTTTTTAATAAATAAAACTACTAAAGAAAAGATGAGACTTTTTTTTTTTTACTGGAAAAGATGAGACTTTGACCCAGTTTTTATCTGCCGTTCCATTTTTTTAATCGAGCGACTAGTATATATAGTGTCTATAAAGATGATTACGTGAATGAAACATAAGACCTGACATCACTATGGCCATAATTGTTTGGTAAAAAATATATGACCATAATTGTACAGCCAACCGTAGCTTATTAAGGAATATTGATACCGTGGATTAATTAGATCTTTCGGCCATTGGCATGCTCAGATCAATAATGCTCACTTTTTTATTGTTCAATTAGCACTTATTGTTAGTGGAAACTACATTGTGAACTGGTTAAGATTTAACTTGACCAACGAACATTATTAGATGTGTAACACTCTTATACTTTCCATGTGATTTAAATTATATTCATATAATTGCATAAAATTATACTATTATGAAAATCCAACAAGTGCAAACATAACTATACTCATCAATACAAATCATGTATACAAGTTAGTTTCAAAGTTTAATACACACAAGCCAAAAACTTAGCTAACAATATGTGAAAATGCTGAGGAGTAGGGAATCTAGAGCACCAACTGGCCAACCTGCGACTCATGCTTTTATCTACAAACCTCTAGCTTGAAATCACCCAAAAATATATACTAGCAAAAAGCCATCTGGGAAAAATATTGTACTTTATATGAGTCGCAACTGAATGAGTATAAACCATCATAGATCAAACTCAAGCAAACATAAGAATACAACAAGTAATTAATTAACTATGTCATACAAACATATGCATATGACACAATATTCCATTTTATATGATGTGATCAAACAAACCAAGTATCGCCCCTGGATTCTTGTATGCCATTGTGTAATTGGCTGGCCAGCACCATATGAAAATTGATCTGAAGGTCTCCAGTGTAATAATTTACGAGTACTAAAGTATGATGGTCACAACGTCTTTATTAAGTCTAGTATGAATGTATCAATATGTGAAACATTTAATAATCAATATCCATATAAAAGCATTTCATTTCGTACATACAATGGGCATTCTTAATATATCCATATAGCAAATCATATAAACATTCTCAACATATAACATATATCACATAAATTTAACTGGTCACTATTTTGTTCAGGTAATCATATCAAGAGCTCGTCTTAGAACACAATTCATATAACACACATTTGAATTTAATCTCAAGTTTATACTCACATGTACCTCCAATGCAAAGCAAGCACTCACAACCTTTAGGTTCACAATCTACGATTGTTCGAGTTCTCTAGATTTACACAATATTAAATTATTTATATCAATATCAAATACTTGTTTTGAAAAATTATAGACTAGTCTCTTTGTTACACATTCTTATTCAACTTAGTCCATATGTCCTAGCCAATGACGGAAACTTTGAATTTACTTAATCTATAAACTAATTACATCTCTAACTTATAAAGACATGTTCTCATTCTCTTTCCCTTATTATGCTATAAGAAGGTTCAGTTCAGTCCCTATTGATGAAAACATAACAAAACAGTCCCTATGGTTGACTTCTTAGTTTATTCTCAACCAAACAGTCTGTGTTCCATCTAACTTATCCGCAGTTACAGATTTATAATTAAATTGATATAAATTTTTTCTTAAAGTAGATATTCTAAGCTTTCTGAATATATAAAGTAGATTTCTAATTCAATTTGTACAATTTATGGTCAATGTTTAAATCTAGACTAACGGCTGCCTTGTTGCTACCTTAGGACAGTTTGAGCTTCACTCAATATTTCATTCATTACATTATCAAATTGATTTATGTAAGTTGATTTCGAAAATAGACATATATATATTACTAAGAATATAAATTACGTCGTCTAATTCAATCTAAAAACATTTCAGTAAATTTTTAAAGTCAAACCAGGGGCAGTAATAGGGCAGACGAACCGTTAATCAGTGTTTTAATCATGATTTACTATATTCAAATCCAAATTAGGAAAGGTTTATTGATTTAGAAACTACACTCATATATATTTGTGTCTGAAAATATCAGAGTTTAATTCAAAATACATAGATTGCAGTAAACTTTATATATAAACCTAAAATCAAACAGTATTGGATGAAACAATAAACACAACCAGCCTTAGATAAACAAGCCAAACTCACTAGATACATGGAATTAAGCTATTTACTTTTACAAGATGTTATATGACATAACAATCTACAACTGTCATGTTTTTCACTTTTCAAAATTAAGTCTTTAGGGTTTCCAAAATCAGCTTCCAAACAAACTGTACTTATAGCATCTGAAATTATGGCAGTTCAAACTTTTTGAACCCTAAATACAAAATTACACAGAATTAAAATTTTTTATAGACATATATAGGACACATAAAGCTACAAGTTTCAGTGTTTGAGTTTCCTATAATTATGTCTATAAAGTGTTCAAAAATATGAACGAAATAGAGACTAGTCAAGGGCTATTACGAGTTCAGGATTGCCTTTGCTTTGTTTAAGCTCTTCTTTGGAGGAGTTGATGGTCAATTGTGTGTGGACGTGTTTTCGAATGAATTTTGGCACCAGAAGTTGATTGTGTTAATGCAGATATCCCAAAAATATCTCCCCTTTTTTAATTTTAATCTTATCCTAATTGATGAGTCATGTGTACTTGTGTTCATTAATCATTTGAGCATGTGGACAACTTTTGTCTTAATTTATTTAATAAGTAACAAGTGTTTACTTAACATTTGGACATATGGATAACTTTTATCTAAAAAGTCTTGTCACGTGTTAAATTTTAGATGATAGTTATCTACACATACATTTGTAGATTAGTTAGTTTTCACCTTTTTATCATATTTACTATTTATTGACATTCTAGTCCCCATCTTATTATACCTTATGCACATTTCATATATAACTTGGGCTCTTTTATTTTATTTTAATTTTATTTAACACAATCTAAAGTAATATTTTACTTATAAATAATGGACTCTATATCATGAAAATGCATATATAATGCATATATCAATACATGTATGCTATGCACGGTTAATTTGGGGTTGGTGTGTTAAAATATGAATCAAGAGGAAGGCTCATTTTCTTGCAGTGTTGTGTCATGTATGATGTGGTATTTTATGTGGCGAAAACTACTTTTGGGTGGAGTCGTTTTCGCAAATTTTAGTGTTGGCCATTGTTTAGTTGCAAAACTATTAATAAAGTTTGCTGCCATCATTGCATGATGAATCGGGTCAGTCTTCATGTATCACGCAAGTATGTGCTCCCGCACATCAAATTAAGACTAAGAAATCTACATAAATATGTGTGTTTCTAATTAATTGTCAAGATTAAGGCATTTCAGAAATTTCTCAAGATTAGATAGTGTAAGAAGAGAACGACTGAAAGAGGGAGTAGTGGGAGTTCTGTCGCAGGACAGATGGCACCTACTACTGTATTTACCAAAAAAGGAAAAGTTAATGTAGTAATAGGTCCCATCTTTCCTGGACAAAACTCCCCTACGATCGACCTCTCTAAAAAGGTTCCATTCATGGCTAACTATTCTTCTTTTGGAAAGGAAGAATCAAACTCATCAAAATTTCATGCATGGTTAAGTTATGTGAAGAGAATTGCACTTAACATATGGAATCGATGTTGGTTATTGCTTATTTCAATATTATATATGCTCATACAATAGACATATTCATGTGCACAATATGCTTATATCCTCATTTTTGTGAAGGTTTTGTTTTAGTTTATTGGACGTATTTAATATATTATTGATTTTAATTTGTTTGTGTGGTACTTCTAGTGTACTAACACATAAAACAAACTCTCATAATTTTGTTAACACTTTTCAATTTATTCTCAATAAGCTTAGTACTTGATTACTTATCAAAGAAAAAAAGATTAGTACTTGATTCGTTTACAGAATATTCTGAAGCAAAAAGAACAACATTCTTGAAGTTTGACTACGTCAATTATTTTTTGTTCTAGTGTATGATAGTACCATGCATGCCTTTGTATTGTTCAACCCATGAGCCTTTTTTAGTATTAGAGTTTATTCGAGTACAAATAATTTTTATTAATCTTGCTTGAATGTTTGTCTTTGTAAACTAAGAAGTGACAAGTACTTAATTTAAAAGAAAGTGTGCTCTAACCCTAAACGTTTTTTTTTTTACCCTGACACTGTAATCCTAAACCTAAAACATCTATCCACTGCCAATCTAATTATGCTAATGCTAATAGCTGGTCAAAAGAAAAAATTAGAAAAAAATATTATTACACCATTAAAACTTTTTTATTATTATACATTCAATAAAAAATATCGTACCTTAATTAGAAAAATATTGTAAATGTTTGTGCAACCTTTGGTTTAGAAAAAACTATCCGGAGAAATCGAGTCCATCAAATGCAAAAGGAACATCTGTATTAATATGATTGGAAATAAATGCAGGAAATGATAAAAAAAGAATTAAAAGAAAAAGGAAACTACAATTATGCATAGCGCCTAGCAAAACAAAAAAATTCTTTTGTCACCTTGCAGGCAGCATATTGAACATGTGTGAATCAATGAGCCACAACCAAATTTATTATCCTTCTGAAAAAATTAAAATAATCATTTCTTTCAATATAATTCAAATTAATGCAAGCCAATTTATCCACAGATGCATGCACCTTACACAACCTCAACTCTGCTATATATAAGCATTAATTATGTCTACAATGAATAACTCTTCTTATATATAGCTGGATCGATACGTCAAAATCAAGAGAATTGATTGATGAGGATGTATATATGTTGGAAGCCCTCAAAACCAAATAGAACCGAAGTGAATTAAAGGAAAGAAAGGGGGTAGGGAGTGTCTTGTCACAAGAGCGGTGGCACAGCCGTGGTTGGTCTACAGAGCCACCGCAAGTGCCGGCGTCTTGTGACAAGATGCCCTCTTCATCTCCTTGATTTTGCTCTTCCCTTCATGATGTGGTTCATGTTTTTCCTTCATACATGTCGAATATTTCGATCCCCTTTTCAGGTGAGACCGATCTCCTTAACTTTTTGTTCATATGTTTTCTTCATTGATCTACTTCACTTTCGCTATATAAGTTGTATTACTATGTTCTAGTCTTTACATTTTGAAAAGTCATTTATTTGCATCCTTCGAAAATAGATTCCACGATTTTTGTACTGAAATTTACTCTAGTATAATATCAATGAGCTACAAACCCATTTATTACTATGTTCTTGCCTTTGGTCCCAATTATTTCTTTTTAGTGAGAATTATCGATCTGTGATATGTTTTGAGCAGACAATGGCTTGATTTTCACCCTTTTGGGTCGATTTTTTGTGCTCTACTTGGCAGATCATGATGATTTATTACACATATATGCTGGTAAGTTCTGCTCGCATATTAATTACTTTTTTTTATTGTTTGTGAAAATTTAAGTAGACGTAATTGAACCTGTGATGATCTATGTTCTTAGCGTGTGTGTACATATATATTAATGCAGAATTATTTATGCTAATATATTTCAGGAAATTAGAATTTGATGGTGGTTCTTTCTGCATATGATGTTATGTTTGGAAAGTTAATTATACGCACATCGCATCTCTAGATTATTTTTTCATTTTTTTGTTCATATATATTTTCTTAGAAGTTTTTTAATTTTATTTTAAAAATATGGTATTTTTTATTATAAAAATGTTATTTCCTTGAAGTTTAAAGGAAAAAAGAAAACAGTTTTCTCGATGCAAATGATTTTATACATGCTTAATTTGCTTAAAATAATACGTCACCGGCAGAAGAAATACATTATTGGGCATGAGAATAAAGCGACATGTACATTATATTTACTTAATTACTAGGCTATCGTATGGTACCAAATCTTATAAAATTCTTCGTTCATTCTTGGTTTGATGAATTGAATCAAATATATAGTTGCCAATTCAATTATCAGTTGACAATATTATCTGAATTTTTGAATAAATACGACAACGGCCCACTAACTTGTCAATCCAATTAAGTTTTAAGAGGGGTATAATATAAGAACTTTCCAAGAAGTTATTCATTCTAGTATTATTTTCGTCCAAACATATTTAACTTTAAAGTTCTGATGGAATTTGATGCATTAATGCTTGTATAATTGCAACCAATTGCTTTACCTGAGTTTGATTAATTTTTACAGGTAAAATAAATAGTAATTAATGCATATAAATCAATGATATGACTATCATTATGATTCTATATGGTCCCCCTTTGGAAAGGTTTTCTCCAGTTAATTTTGGTAATTTAGTGAATAGTTTTAGTTCGTACTTGTTTCCAGTTTGCAGGTGTATGTATTATGTATATATGCAAATAGTTTCAACCACTTGACTTTTGTTTGGCGTAAATAGCATTAGGATAAAGTTATTTTTTATTATTTAGTAAGAAATTTTAAGGAAAAGGTCAAAATCAACATCTTTTCCGAAACTTCAGCCCGCTGTGTATCATGATTTTTATTTCTTTTTTTTTTATTGTCACATTTAGTACGACCAAATTAGGTGTTTTAGCAACAAGTCAAACAATAATGCCAAACAAGGCTTAGCCATTGGAGATTTGCCAGCAAAGGTGCTATCTAAATTCAAGTTTTCATAATTGAATAAATCAAAATGAAATGCTATCTAAATTTGTTGGTTCAAAATTTTTGTTTGAAGTCTAAAACGAATCAAACAAATTTCAAAACAAAAGGGTCGATCTGCTAATTGAACTAACAGATAATTAATTCCGAGTTTGAGCTTGCTTATGTGCTTCAGCTCCCTTGCTAATTTTTTATTTTTCGTTTTGTAATATGAATTTGCAATATTTCTTGCTTGTTCATCAGACTTTTTTTTAAAAAAATCATTCGAATCAGACAATTGTTAAATATAATTTACAATAACATTTTTATTGCATCAATTAAACATAGGTTAGGACTAATTATGATATTAAAAAATATCAAATACCTAAAATGAAGAATATATATTGAACAGAAACGATATATTTAATTACCGCCGAAGTTGCACCACATTATAAAATGATATCAAGTGAAATGGCAGTTATGGCGCCGGATGGATTATTTAATTTAATGAGGCTATAATATATCAAAAATCAAGGGATCAAACTCTCAAATAATGCGTATATAGAGATGGAACTTTTTCTATAAAAAAAAAGAGTTAATATCAAAGAGAAGAAAATGAAAATGTGCCCTATGTGCTTAATAATTACAACCCACATAGGCATAGAGCCAACCAGGAAGGTTCTCCAATATTTACCATCTAAAATAATAACTATATATAATAATGGAAATTTAAGAGAAAGAAATGACATTAAGAACATTCAAAAGAGAGACAAGTCACCAAAACTATGAATATTATTTTTTTATTATTGGATAAAACATTGTCATTTTTCATAGATCATATTTTCTGTCTCCCAACAAAGTGTAGTTTATAGTAGTAAATTTCACAGCCATAGACATCAAATTTCAAGGAATTTTAGAGGAAACTAATGAGTGATTTCGTTGTATGTTCTTGGTCTCTCTTTTTGTCTCTTAATTGACCCTCTCGCATGTTTATAAATAGAGGCTCCC